>JAACJN010000153.1:0-107589 GCA_013368555.1 Collybiopsis confluens | reverse complement strand
GAGAGGACAGCAGATTGGAGATCCACTCCATGGCCAGACCGACGCTGTCACCTCAGTGGCATTTTCACCTGATGGTCAACGGGTGGTTTCTGGCTCAGATGATAGAAGAGTGAGAATTTGGAATGTCCAGACAGGACATCAGATTGGAAATCCACTCCATGGCCACACCAGAGGGTCACCTCAGTGGCATTTTCACCTGATGGACAACAGGTGGTTTCTGGCTCCCATGATGAAACAGTGAGAATTTGGAATGTCCAGACAGGACAGCAGATTGGAGATCCACTCCATGGCCACACCGACTCGGTCACCTCAGTGGTATTTTCACCTGATGGTCAACAGGTGGTTTCTGGCTCCCGTGATGAAACAGTGAGAATTTGGAATGTCCAGACAGGACAGCAGATTGGGATCCACTCCATGGCCATCCGCTGGGTCACCTCAGCGGCATTTTCACCTGATGGTCAACAGGTGGTTTCTGGCTCAAATGATAAAACAGTGAGAATTTGGAATGTCCAGACAGGACAGCAGATTGGAGATCCACTCCATGGCCAGACCGACGCTGTCACCTCAGTGGCATTTTCACCTGATGGTCAACAGGTGGTTTCTGGTTCATGGATGACACAGTGAGAATTTGGAATGTCCAGACAGGACAGCAGATTGGAGATCCACTCCATGGCCACACCAGCTATGTCACTCAGTGGCATTTTCACCTGATGGTCAACAGGTGGTTTCTGGTTCATGGGATGACACAGTGAGAATTTGGAATGTCCAGACAGGACAGCAGATTGGAGATCCACTCTATCATGGCCACACCAGCTGGGTCACCTCAGTGGCCATTTCACTGATGGTCAACAGGTGGTTTCTGGCTCAAGTGATAAGACAGTGAGAATTTGGAATGTCCAGACAGGACAGCAGATTCGAGATCCACTCCATGGCCACACCAACTGGGTCACCTCAGTGGCTTTTCACCTGATGGTCAACAGGTGGTTTCTGGCTCAAATGATAAAACAGTGAGAATTTGGAATGTCCAGACAGGACAGCAGATTGGAGATCCACTCCATGGCCACACCAGCTGGATCACCTCAGTGGCATTTTCACCTGATGGTCAACAGGTGGTTTCTGGCTCATATGATAACACAGTGAGAATTTGGACTTTCCAGAAAGGACAGCAGATTGGAGATCCACTCCATGGCCACACCAACTCGGTCACCTCAGTGGCATTTTCACCTGATGGTCAACAGGTGGTTTCTGGCTCCCATGATAACACATCAAGAATTGGACTGTTTACGCAGGCTGGCAGGTTGGACTTCTCCCAATAGCCCCATTAACATTGCACTCCAACAGTATCTTCATTGAATCCTCATTTCCCCTTTGACAACTCTCTTTCAGCTTCCGCCAACAACTTCCCATGGATATATTAATCCCCAGGGCTGGCTTTGTTCAGATAACAATGACCTTCTCCTTTGGGTTCTGCCTTGGATGCTTTCTGGATTCAGAGACAAACGTCAAGTTTTGACCATCCCTCCTCATGCTGTCGATTGTGCAATTCTGTAAACTGGGACCTTTTTGTTTATGGTACTTCCTGGGCACAATGCTGGGATTCCAGCTTATCCTCTGATGACATCTAGTTTTTTGTTGTTTTTAGTAGGCAATTTTCTTCATATTGTCATATCATCAATGGTGGTTGATTTACCTTTTTTTACCAGCGCAAACCTACTTCCTCGTAAATGTTATATTTTCTCTCCATTTCCTTCAGCACTGCCCTCTTCCTCTGCTGTTTTCAAAACAATTATGAAAATGTAGCCTCCCTTCTCTTATCATATTTGTTCATGCTACAACATTACCCTTCTTACTTGTTTGATTTTCTTCGGTGTACTTTCACATTTTTGTTTCCATTCAACTTAAAAAGTTCATGTTCGCCTCCCTCATCCCAGAGATTGACCATTTCCCTTATACTAGTCCCAAAGCCCAATTATGTTGATCATAAGAAAATTATTGCAATGTTTACCACAAAACCAATTCAGGTAAGACTACAACAGCAACTCTAAACAAAGAGCAACGCACTTTTACGCTGAACCCCCAGCCATCCTCCAGGTTGTCCTTCCAAAGTTTGAAATAAGTCGCATCTCCACTACAACAAACACGGCGCAGTTGACGTACTAATTTGAGTTACCACCAAAAAACACAATAAATGGGACCGATTTTTTTGTGATGTCATCCGAGGAGCATTGAATCGGAACCGGAATGATGAAAGCCGGACGGAGTCAGCTCTCACAGTGTGCCTTCCCGGCAAAAAGCGGCAATAATGATTCGTAAGATATACGGAGGACACGGCGGAATGGAATCTGCCACGTGTCTGACACGTGACATTGTTTACACTGTAGGCTGAGTGTTGCTGTACTATGGTTGGTCGGGTTCTTTCACTTTTTCAAAAATTGTTAATACTGCCTCGAAAACCTACCGCATAAAAATTTAATTAGATAGTAATATTCAGAATGCTTTCAAACTCCTGGGGCCAGATGCCTGTGTGATTTCGAGCAATGCTGCTTGCGTCGGAACATGGCCGAGCAAGATTAAGGATCTTTCACTTGTGACGAGGGATAATGTCACGGAAAAGCCGTTTCGCGGCAAACTGGCAGGATCTGGCATACTCAGCCAGGACTCGGCAATTTCACCAAAATTGGAGCACAAGAAAAGAACATTTAATTTTATATTAAGTCATCTGCAGTATCTTGGCTAGGGGGGAAAAGGGGGCGAGGGCGAGGAGAGTGGTGAGAAGCATAATCCCTTGAGGCTTGTTTGGTGGTATATTTTGGATCCGTAGATATAGATAAGGCTTGTTGTGCTGTTTCTAGACGTTCTTCTATCACATCATTAACAATTTGAGGTTTAGGTGTTGTGCTTCGAAGATGCTTTGGTCTGGTCATTGAGTAAAGTGGTTAGACGGCAGCGCGCTTGATACTGCCGAGCCACGGCAATGGCCCATGTCACGCTGAGGCTCTATCTCATTTTTGTTGACTCGTTAATGGCTCAAATTAAGATGAAATCTCAATTAAAATTGAGGGGAATGATCTAAAGAAGCATATAATACTTGTAGTCTACTTTAATTTGCTGCTGATACCTGCTTTTCAACCGTTCCTGGCAATGTTTGTGAAATCACGCACTGATTCTCGGAAGATTTTGTCCACCATTTACTTTCCTCTCGAGAAAACTCTACTTTGAGTGGACAGTTCCAACTAAATACTACTCAGATACTCTGCTCGTAAAATACTGACGGCCGAGAGTGTCTCAAGCTCTCAGAATTGAGTGTTTTGTAAAAAGTGAAAGATCCCTGCCAGTGAAAGAACCCGAACAACCATACATCAGTAATCTATGCATTTCAATTGCCCGGCTTCCTCGGCTTGTCAGCTTTACGGCAAATGCCAAGGCACAAGTTCCGTAAAGCTGGAACACTAGCTTGTCGCCTCCCACTCCCTATCGTTGTATCTGGAGAGCATATCACTGACCTTTTTTCTGTGCAATGTGATCAGTTGGTAGATATGTAGATTTGCCTGCTTTCATGAGCTTGAACGGGATTGGGGAGCCTGTTTGAGGTTGTTCTCGGCAAGCTCAGAGCAAGCTCAGGGACAAAAACAATAGGCTTGGGTCAAAAACGACCCTAGCTGGCTGTTTGTCGCTTGCCGACCTTTCCCTCGTTGACCCGCCGAAATTTGGCGGGGGAAAAGCCGCCGCAAGCCGATCAAGGATGATGTAATGTTTTCTGATGTAGTACAGGTCGAGGAACGGAGTCCTTCAGCCTCTTGCCCTTTTCACCCAGCCAATATTCTCACCTCTCGTTTTCTCATTATCTGGAGGGTCCTGGAAACGGCAAGCTCAAATCCTAGCAGGAGCGAAACTTGTACGGGAATACACTGGGTGTAAAGCTTAGGCCAATAATATAAGTGTATTCTGGTATGCTTGACCCTTTTATTTGATCCCCTTCTTTTGACTTGAGTGATGGTTCACATACTACACTCTCCAGACAAGGAGAAATGAAAGAAAGAGAAGCTGCGCGAGCTTGAACTCAAAGCTAAACAGAAAGGTTGAGATACGACTCGGAGAGGTCAAGTAGTATGTTTTCCTGCCAAAATGTTCTATTTCCTCGCTCTCTTCTCCTCCTTTTAGATTCATAACCCATTTGTCAGACGTGTTTCGATGTACGACACAAGATTTATTATACTCGGTTGTTGGTTGGCATCTCATTGTCGAACACGCTCGGACCGAGGATGAGACTGGCCATCCGTTTTATAGGAACTATCCCGTCGTTGGTGAGTCTTGAGATTCCTTGCACTGTTGCCATACCACTGACGCTATTTTCTGCGTGTAGAGTTGCTGGAAAGTCACCGTCGAGCTATACAAGGTCGAAGAACAGACAATCCCCCGCTTGGCAAGTCCGTAGAAAATCGGATGGACCTATGTGTGTCAAATGCTCCGTTTTTACAGGTAAGCCCTATCCTTCCGAACCCCCTTCCCTTCATTCCCGCTTTTCCTCTACGCTCATCTCTGACTTTCTCTGACTTTCTCTCAAGGATCCATCTCCATCTCCGGAAGCTGGCATAGATGCGGCACTTGACCGCTGGCTAATTTTACTGTTGTTCAAGGCGGAGGTTCTTACAAATCACAAATATTACTTCCTGTACAAACGATATCTGTGCTATTGTTGGCATTTGAATCATTTTTTCCTCATGTGCTCGTGTGCTTTTCTTCCACTACTAGGACAGCGAGTTCGACAATCAACATCGTAGACCGTATGTATAAAGATATGGGTCTCCCTGATCATATTTTCAGATACAACATTGCGGAGGCAAAAAAAACAAACATAGCGTACCCGCGTTCGGCGTGTCCGATCTTCTACGTGACTATCGCAAAATGCTCTCTCTTCCAGCAATGTCCCACTATTCTTCACCTTCTTCGTAACCGTCTCATCCCGATCGGCACAGCTACATCTCGGGCCCAAACGTCGGAAAAACGAAACGTAGTGTTCTTCAAAGAAACATCGCTCTTAGAGGGTCGGTCGGAGTTGCCGGGACGATAATATTAACCGATATTGGAGGAGCTGCTGTAATATCTGCGATACCGGGCTGCTTCCAATGGCGTAGAAAGCCGTACTTTGCCCTCGAAAGCTCGGGCGGTGCTAGGAGATGTGAAGAATGTACAAAAGTTGGAAGATGGGCCATGGTTTCTTGTATGATGTTCTACGTGTATATGATGAGTTACAAAAATTCACACAAAAAAAACAAAAAAAAAAAAAAAACTGACCTTTCCAGTACGTGAAACCCTCTCTCCAGCCAATGCAGCCACACAGTAGCTCCGTACTCTTCAAGAAACAGAGTAGCCTCAAACGGAAAAACGCGGATGTGGTCTGTGGTCCTGGCGTTGGACAGCCCGAATACCGCGTGTTTCACTGGAGAAGACAACTAGAGGGAAATTTGGTCATGAGAAATACGAATAAAAACCAAAGAAAAAAGGCTGCTTCGGCACGCACTTGGTTCACTATTCTTGAATCCCCTCAATATCAACTGCGTACTACAGCTAATCGCCCAAGCCGACTAATCCCTCCAGTCTGTCCTTCCAGATTGACTGTCACCACCGCGTATCGACAATAATAGCAATGTCGAGGTGGAGTTTATGACGTTGCGGAAGATGGTACAGGAAGAATGAGCAGAGATTTTGGGAATATGAAATTAAAGAAAGCTTACCATGTCAAACCGCTGCTGCTATCAAGAACTCCCAAATCTCATATCGCTCCCGGAAGCTGGCATAAATGGCGCGCTTGAAACAATATCACCGGAACGGGAGCAAGAGGAGGGCAGAAGGGGGATGTAATGATTCGGAAAGCCGGTGCAAAGGCTGCTAGTCAAGCAGAGCAACACGATGGTGACGCCTGTTATATAATTCGAGTGCGAGCTCGAAAACTGCAAGGTGCGTATTCTGTTGTGACATTTGATTGTGGGGCAATTTCGACTGAATTTTTTTTTTTCATTTTTTTATCTACTTCACAGTGTGCAGCCGCCATCAAGACCCGTGCCCCCCGCCGGCCGGCCCTGCTACCGCTCAAGGCAGAGACTCCCATGGATGACGAACATCACTTCCTGCACAAACGACGGCCTTTGTGCTTTCGTACCATTTTTACTCTTGTTCTTTTCTTCCGCTACTTAGGACAGCGAGTTTGACAATGAATTGAATAAATACATCGTAGACCGTATGTATAATAGATCATGGACATAAATATATAGGTCTGGCCTGATCGGATAGAGATTCAGATACAAGTTGGCGGCGGGGAAAAAAATAGAACATAACGAACCCAACCTCCTAAGGCTAGCTATACATGATTATACTGTGAACAAAGCCCTCTCTCTTCCACAACCTCCGTCCCGATATTCTTCACCTTAACCGTACACGTCTCGAAAGACTTTTGCAATGATTAGGCACAGCTACATCTCGGCCCCAGCCCGAACGTCGCGAGACCGGAAAGGCATTTGAACAAGTGAACGGATATGAGGGATAGGAAATATATCCGGGGTAATGCCATCAATCGGTATCGCATCGTCCCGGAACTGGTGTAACGTCGGCGATAACGGCTGCTTCCAATGGTGTAGAAAGTTGTCCTTGGCGCTCGGGTGGTCGTAGGAGACGCAAAGGATAGAGAAAATTGGAAGATGGCTCGCGAGTCGTGGTTTTTTGTTCGATAATCTACATGTAAAGGATGAGTCCAAAAAATTCACAAGAAAAGACAAAACAAAACAAACTCATACGCCCAGTACCGGAAACCATCTGCCCCGCTAACGGAGCCACGCAGTCGCTCCGTCCCCTTCAAGAAATATAGTCGTCCAAAACAGAGATACATCTCCATTCACAACTCCATTCCATCTCCATTCTCCTACTATCGCCCGCGATTTGCGTCCGCGTTCTCATCTGCTGATTCCATTTTCTCTTTCTTTTTACCGCACCAGTGACAATTTAGAAGGAGCCGGCGTTGTGGAGAGTGGTAAATGGTGGCCGCTGTGGAAGAAAGATAAGTCCGGCCCGCCTCGGTGAACCGACCGATCTTAGGTCGGGTGACTTGTGGAAAGTGCGGTCATATATATATCAACTGAGCATGTGTTCTGAATAAATTGTCAAGAGCGCCTCATGTCGGACTCTCGGAGAATAACCTAACGATGCGGAAGTTTGAACTGAACTGAAGATCCATTTTATAGATTAAATCTTAATCTCACGACGTACTATATAATGTGCTGTCTGATCAAACTGTACCGGTTTCTCCCCTTGACAAACCACCACCACCACCACCATCTCTACTACCAGTTGAACTCATGAAAAAGTTTTTCAAAAAACTTGTACCCCGCCGTCCTGCATCTGCACCTCCCAACTTGCCTGAACAAGTACATCCTAGTCCCCAAGGTAAATAACAGTATATCAGCAAACCTGCATTGAAAAATGATTATGAATTGTATATTTCTCTTTCGACAGCACCGGAACCTGGGCCGCCCAAGGGAAGCAGGGATGTTGTGATGGTCCAAGGTAATGCTTCCCAGGGAAAGGACAGGGAGAGTCAGGAAGGTACTCCTCAAGGTAATGTGGACGTAGTGCTTAGCGAAATTCAAAATTTGTAACCCTGCACTAGAAGTCATTCCCATACACACTCCGGCGCCTAAAAAAGGATCTTTGAATGTGGCCGAACTTCAAGTAGACCCAAGTAATGGTAAGCAAGAATATATCCCTGTTCCCGCAAGCTTCATGTTGATATCTTACCACATGAAGCTCCAAGTCCATCTATGACTGGCCCGGCTGTGTTTGGAGGCGCTTCCAACTTTAGCATTGATGGTACGCCAAATTTCAATGCAGCAGGAAACAACATCTACCAAAATGTTATCAACTTCAATTATGGTAACATTTCCCGACTATTGATTGGAAAACAACACTGAAATATATTATTCCAATAGAAAAAGAAAAAGAAAATCTCAACAAAAAACTCAGGGAAAAAATCAATCCAATTATTAACCCGGTAAAAAAGCAAATATACTGCGCAGAAGGAACCCGTCTGCAGCTCCTCGATGATATCACTCAATGGGCATTAAAACCAGATAATCATTATGTGGCCTGGATCTATGGCCTAGCTGGCAGCGGTAAAAGTGCTGTTGCAGTATCCCTTGCTGAAAGGCTTAGAGAAATGGATGGCCAAGTAACTTTAGCACTGACCTTTCACTGTGTGAAAGGTCAGGAAACAAGCAATACTTTTCAGTTGGTGCCAACCATTTGCTATTATCTTGCCCAATGTGTTCCGCAATATGCAAAAGCATTAGTAGATGTATTTGAAAAGGATGCCTCTTTACATGCAGGTAGCATTCCTATCAGAGAGCAGCTTTCCCGTTTCTTGAAACCTTTGTACAAGATTGATCGGGCCCAGAATGCTGCCAGTACGATTATTATTATTGATGGGCTAGATGAATGGGGTACACCAGAAGATCAGTCCATCTTTCTTGAAAATCTGTACAGCCATTTGCAAAAGATTGGCGGGATCTATATTGTAGTAACAAGCCGGCGGGAACAAGCTATTGCAATGGCTATGAACAACAGCTCTATTGTTCAATCATTTGATTTGACTGGAAGCTATCCTGCAGATAAGGATATTGCTAAATTCTTTGAGATGCGTTTGGGGGCAAACACAGCTCACGGAATATGTGGGCAGGATATTGATGCTTTGACAAAACGAGCAGGAAATCTGTTCATTTGGGCTAATACGGCAGTAAATTATCTTAAAATCCAAAATGGGTTGAAAGCGGGGGTTGAAACTTTGTTGAAGACCAAAGACAAGACCGCAAGGGACAATATTGAAAACCCTCATTCAGATCTATATGATTTATATGCAGCTGTTCTGCATAATCTTCCACGGCTAAAGTCCAGATTTGGGATTCCATTGTTCCGGCTGGTTATAGGCCTCATCATATCAGCATATGAGCCATTCACAGTGAAAGCCTTAACAAAGATGCTTGAACAGCAGTCACAAGTGCCTATTGACTATTCAATGGTTGATCACATGATAAATGACTTGCCTGCAGTTCTATCTACAAGCAATGGACAAATTCTCTACCATTTATCATTGGCAGAATTTTTGAGTTCAGAGCAATGTCCAACACAGTATAGGATATCACATGAAGGTGGTCATGAAGTGCTTGGAAGCATTTGCTTAAAAGTGATGATGAATGAGTTAAAATTCAATATCTGCAACCTTGAAACATCGTCAATAAGGAACTCAGAGGTACTGAATTTGGAGGAGAGAATAGAGCAACAAATTTCTCCACATTTACAATACAGTGTGAAGTGGTGGGGATATCATGTCGAACAAGGGAATGGCTTGGAGGAAATGAGAACTGGTATCCAAGATTTCAAAAGTGGTAGTCACTTAATATATTGGATGGAATGCATGAGTTTGTTAAAAAAGGTGACAGAAAGCAAGGTAAATGCAAGGAAAGTGGCAGCATGGTCAAGAAAACATAAGGTGAATGAAATTGGGAATTTATATATACAGAAAGCTAACTTCTACACATAAGCTGTCCCAAGTAGAGCTCATAATGAAGGAGGTGGAAAGGTTCACAGATGTATTTTCAATTCCTTTGAATGAAAGCACACCACACTTGTACATGTCAGGCTGTGCATTGACACCAACAACATCTATATTACGAGAGGGCAAGAGTGAATGGAATCACGGGGGTGTCAAAGTGAAGAGATCAGGGGGGATTGAAATACAATGGGAAAAGGCACTGCACTTGATACATGTGGGATCTGAAGTGCAGAGTGTAGCAGTTTCACCCATTGGACAACAGGTAGTGTCTGGCTCAAATGATAAGACAGTGAGAATTTGAAATGTACAGACAGGACAACAGATTGGAGATCCGCTCCATGGCCACACCAGCGGGGTCACGTCAGTGGCATTTTCACCTGATGGTCAACAGGTGGTTTCCGGCTCAAATGATAAAACAGTGAGAATTT
The DNA here is from genome assembly GCA_013368555.1 of Collybiopsis confluens. Classification (NCBI taxonomy): domain Eukaryota; kingdom Fungi; phylum Basidiomycota; class Agaricomycetes; order Agaricales; family Omphalotaceae; genus Collybiopsis; species Collybiopsis confluens. Next base: position 97,563 of record JAACJN010000153.1, on the reverse strand, counting down.
GGAATGTCCAGACAGGAGAGCAGATTGGAGATCCACTCCATGGCCACACCAGCCATGTCACCTCAGTGGCATTTTCACCTGATGGTCAACAGGTGGTTTCTGGCTCATTTGATGAAACAGTGAGAATTTGGGAGGTCCAGACAGGACAGCAGATTGGAGATCCACTCCATGGCCAGACCAGCCGGGTCACCTCAGTGGCATTTTCACCTGATGGTCAACAGGTGGTTTCTGGCTCAATTGATCAAACAGTGAGAATTTGGAATGTCCAGACAGGACAGCAGATTGGAGATTCACTCCATGGCAACACTAGCCGAGTCACCTCAGTGGCATTTTCACCTGATGGTCAACAGGTGGTTTCTGGCTCAAATGATAGAACAGTGAGAATTTGGAATGTCCAGACAGGACAGCAGATTCGAGATCCACTCCATGGCCACACCAGCCTGGTCATCTCAGTAGCATTTTCACCTAATGGTCAACAGGTGGTTTCTGGTTCATGGGATCACACAGTGAGAATTTGGGATGTCCAGACAGGACAGCAGATTGGAGATCCACTCCATGGCCACACCAGCCCGGTCGCCTCAGTAGCATTTTCACCTGATGGTCAACAGGTGGTTTCTGGCTCACATGATGAAACAGTGAGAATTTGGAATGTCCAGACAGGACAGCAGATTGGAGATCCACTCCATGGCCACACCAGCTATGTCACCTCAGTGGCATTTTCACCTGATGGTCAACAGGTGGTTTCTGGCTCAAGTGATAAAACAGTGAAAATTTGGAATGTCCGGACAGGACAGCAGATTGGAGATCCACTCCATGGCCACACTGACTGGGTCACCTCAGTGGCATTTTCACCTGATGGTCAACAGGTGGTTTCTGGCTCACATGATAAAACAGTGAACATTTGGAATGTCCAGACAGGACAGCAGATTGGAGATCCACTCCATGGCCACACCAGCTTCGTCACCTCAGTGGCATTTTCACCTGATGGTCAACAGGTGGTTTCTGGCTCACAAGATAAAACAGTGAGATTTTGGAATGTCCAGACAGGACAGCAGATTGGAGATCCACTCCATGGCCACACCAGCCGGGTCACCTCACTCGGATTTTCACCTGATGGTCAACAGGTGGTTTCTGGCTCTCATGACAACACGGCAGGAATTTGGGATGTTCACGCAGGCCGGCAGGTCGGACTTCCTCCCAATAGCCCCATTCACATTGCACTCCCAACAGTATCTTCATTGAATCCTCATTTCCCCTTTGACAACTCTCTTCAGCTTCCGCCAACAACTTCCCATGGATATATTAATCCCCAGGGCTGGCTTTGTTCAGATAACAATGACCTTCTCCTTTGGGTTCTGCCTTGGATGCTTTCTGGATTCAGAGACAAACGTCAAGTTTTGACCATCCCTCCTGATGCTGTCAATTGTGCAATTTCTGTAAACTGGGACCTTTTTGTTTATGGTACTTCCTGGGCACAATGCTGGGATTCCAGCTTATCCTCTGATGACATCTAGTTTTTTGTTGTTTTTAGTAAGCAATCTTTTCTATATTCTCATATCATCAATGGTGGTTGATTTACCTTTTTTCACCAGCGCAAACCTACTTCCTCGTAACTGTATATTTTCTCTCCATTTCCTTCAGCACTGTCCTCTTCCTCTGCTGTTTTCAAAACAATTATGAAAATGTAGCTTCCCTTCTCTTATCACAATTGTTCATGCTACAACATTACCCTCCTTACTTGTTTGATTTTCTTCAGTGTACTTTCACATCTTTGTTTCCATTCACCTTAAAAAGTTCAGGTTCGCCTCCTTCATCCCAGAGATTGACCATTTACCTTATACTAGTCCCAAAGCCCAATTATGTTGATCATAAGAAAATTATTGCAATGTTTACCACAAAACCAATTCAGGTAAGACTACAAAAGTAACTGCAAACAAAGAGCAACGCACTTTTACGCTGAACCCCCAGTCATCCTCCAGGTTGTCCTTCCAAAGTTTGAAATACGTCGCATCTCCACTACGCTAAAAACGGTGCAGTTGAGGTACTAATTTGAGATATCACCAAACGAAAGTAAAAACGGACACATAAACGGACCGATTTATTTGTGATGTCATCCGGGGAGCATTGAAATCGGCACCGGAATGATGTAAGCCGGAGAGAGTAAGGTTGTCAAAGAGCAAGTCTGACGGCAATAATGATGATTCGTCGAGGGAGACATCGGGGGTTTGAACGCGGCCTCTAGGATGGCTGGGAAGCCAGCGTACCTGTACGCTGCTTCTCAGACAAGTACACGGCGGAATGGAATCCTCGTAATATACCACGTGTCTACCACGTGACGTTGTTTACACTGTATCCGTTCCTCGTCCTCTATAGCAACATTCAGCCTCCTTCAGCCTCTTGCCCTTTTCACCCAGCCAATATTCTCACCTCTCGTTTTCTCATTATCTGGAGGGTCCTGGAAACGGCAAGCTCAAATCCTAGCAGGAGCGAAACTTGTACGGGAATCCACTGGGTGTAAAGCTTAGGCCAATAATATAAGTGTATTCTGGTATGCTTGGACCTTTTATTTGATCCCCTTCTTTTGACTTGAGTGATAGTTAAAATACTACACTCTCCAGTCAAGGAGCAATGAAAGCAAAGGAAGCTGCGCGAGCTCTTGCTCAAAGCTAAACAGAAAGGTAGAGATACGACTTGGAAACGTTAAGTAGTATGTTATCCTGCCAAAATGTTCTATTTCCTCGCTCTCTTCAAACTCAACTCTCCGAGTCCTTTTAGATCCATACCCATTAGTCAGATGTGGTTCGATCCCCGTCGTTGATGCCCTATGAAAACATCGTCGTACGACATGAGATTTATTATACTCGGTTGTCGGTTGGCATGTCATTGTCGAACACGCGAGGACCGAGGATGAGACTGGCCAACCGCTTTATAGGAACTATCCCGTTGTTGGTGAGTCTTGAGATTCCTTGCACTGTTGCCATACCACTGACGCTATTTTCTGCGTGTAGAGTTGCTGGAAAGTCACCGTCGAGCTATACAAGGTCGAAGAACAGACAATCCCCCGCTTGGCAAGTCCGTAGAAAATCGGATGGACCTATGTGTGTCAAATGCTCCGTTTTTACAGGTAAGCCCTATCCTTCCGAACCCCCTTCCCTTCATTCCCGCTTTTCCTCTACGCTCATCTCTGACTTTCTCTGACTTTCTCTCAAGGATCCATCTCCATCTCCGGAAGCTGGCATAGATGCGGCACTTGACCGCTGGCTAATTTTACTGTTGTTCAAGGCGGAGGTTCTTACAAATTACAAATATTACTTCCTGTACAAACGATATCTGTGCTATTGTTGGCATTTGAATCATTTTTTCCCCATGTGCTCGTGTGCTTTTCTTCCGCTACTAGGACAGCGAGTTCGACAATCAACATCGTAGACCGTATGTATAATAAATCAACACAAAGATATGGGATTCCCTGATCATATTTTCAGATACAACATTGCGGAGGCAAAAAAAACAAACATAGCGTACCCGCGTTCGGCGTGTCCGATCTTCTACGTGACTATGGCAAAATGCTCTCTCTTCAAGCAATGTTCCACTATTCTTCACCTCCTTCGTAACCGTCTCATCCCAATCGGCACAGCTACATCTGGGGCCCAAACGTCGGAAAAACGGAAACGTAGTGTTCTTCAAAGAAACATCGCGCTGGGAGGGTCGGAGTTGCTGGGGTGATAATATTAATCGAACTGCTGTAACATCTGCGATACCGGGCTGCTTCCAATGGCGTAGAAAGCCGTACTTTGCCCTCGAAAGCTCGGGCGGTGCTAGGAGATGGGAAGAATGTACACAAGTTGGAAGATGGGCCATGGTTTCGTGTATGATATTCTACGTGTATATGATGAGTTACAAAAATGCAAAAAAAAAACAAAAAAAAAACTGACCTTTCCAGTACGTGAAACCCTCTCTCCAGCCAATGCAGCCACACAGTAGCTCCGTACTCTTCAAGAAACAGAGTAGCCTCAAACGGAAAAACGCGGATGTGGTCTGTGGTCCCGGCGTTGGACAGCCCGAATACCGCGTGTTTCACTGGAGAAGACAACTAGAGAGAAATTTGGTCATGAGAAATACGAATAAAAACCAAAGAAAAAAGGCTGCTTCGGCACGCACTTGGTTCACTATTCTTGACTCCCCTCAATATCAACTGCGTACTACAGCTAATCGCCCAAGCCGACTAATCCCTCCAGTCTGTACTTCCAGATTGACTGTCACCACCGCGTATCGACAATAATAGCAATGCCGAGGTGGAGTTTATGACGTTGCGGAAGATGGTACAGGAAGAATGAGCAGAGATTTTGGGAATATGAAATTAAAGAAAGCTTACCATGTCAAACCGCTGCTGCTATCAAGAACTCCCAAATCTCATATCGCTCACATCTCCTGCACGGTACCGAATTATTGTCTGAACTGTAGAATCCAAGCTACAAGGTGGGACCCAGGAAGAATGGGTGGACAACAGCAGAGAGACTTAGAGTAATAAGAAAGGAGGGTGCGTGCTGAGAGGTTGAGATTCGAGAACTCAGGCGTTCGATACACGGGGATGATCCGGGGCCTCTCATTCGATGGGGATTATCGGACGTCATTAAGGATGACCGGAGAAGAGTCATTGACGCCAATAAGGAGAACCATTCCCACTCCAGCAGTTTTTCCGTATTTTCCTTTGCTGGTAGTGGTCTCGGAATGGGATAAGACATTGGCGCGGGACATTGCCGCGGGACAAAAGAGGTATCATCAACATAGCCAAACCGGTATCTTCAGACGGCCTTTCTCAACAACTTCCGTGCCATAAAAAACAAAGAAACTCGGTATCGTTCCATCTTAGCCTTCGATTCCCCCACCCTTCAATGAGAAATGATCTGATTGGTGCTCTGGATTCGGAGTCCCGGACAACTTGACGAAGTGGCAGAAGGGGATACCGATATCATTGAAGCAGGGAGCACGGCCAAAGGTGGTGGTTTCGGGAAAAGACTCCGGAAACCCACTCCGGAGGTAAGTGCCAAACACGGCATCATTGACATCAACGACGACGGTGTCTTTGCAGGCAACATAAGTAACATTCACGGAACGATAGAATCTATGTAGTTGGATTCGGTCCAGGTATGATATTTTCGTGAAATTCGACCAGTATTGAAATGTAACCAGATGTGCATAGCGTGATAGTATGGTATCATCAATGGACGAATCAAACAAATTGAAAGACCAACTCACTTCTACGCTGAACCACAGCAAATTACCCAAACTCGGTTATCCTCTAGCTGCTCCTACCAAATAGGGCGCAGAGTTCTCAGTCAAAGTGGACACTGGAATATGAGCGCTATATATGAGCAATCAAATAACACAAAAAACAAGATGTCTTTTTAGCGAAAACTGGCCGATTTTTTGTGTGATGTGTCCGTGGAGGAAGCATCAAAAGAAGTCGCAGTCGGACTTACATAGGGTGGAACAACGAGCAAGTCCGACGGCAATGATGCTTTGTGTTCCCAGAAGTGAGGGGGGTTTAAGGGGCCTCCAGAATGGTTGGGCAGCCAGAATACAAGTACACTGCTTCTCAGAGATGTACACGGCGGGCAATGGGAAACGCGTATTCACTTGTTACGCGTTTGTCACGTTATGTCCATGTGACATTGTTTAAACTGCACCTCTCGTCTCACCCATTCAACATTGCACTCCATATATGTCCTTCATCCTATCCGGTACTGGACCTTCATACAGGGCAATAGGGCAATATTCAGCCCCCTTTTTCCCTCTCCTGCACTCTTCATCCAGCAAAGATCCCAACTCGTCGTTTTCTTATCATCATCCTGGAAACGACAGCCTTAAATCCTAGGAGGAGGAAGCCAGCTATGTCCTAAAACCTTGACGAGAGTGTAGGTATAAGGCTTAGGGCCTGTTGATACGAGGGTTATGTGGTATGTGACCGCTTTCATCCTCCTTTTGACTCGGAATCGAGGTCGAAGGAGTAGTTGTCGATGATATTGGAGTTGATACACTACACTTTTTCAGGTCAGCATACTACAACGCGTAGGAAGCAGGGCAAGCTCGAGCTCAAAGCTAAGCAGAAAGGTAGAGGCACGAAACGTAAGAGTGTGTTTTCCTTCTGAAACGTTGCCTCCGTCTCTCCCTCTAAATTCACTTTAGACCCATACCCTTTCGCCCAATAGGTTCCGACCTTTTTCGTTACTAAAAACATCGTCTTACGACAAACACGAGATTTCGATTGGTTGGCGTACCATTGTTGAACACACGAAGAATCGGAAACGTTCAGTTGTTCGTGAGTTTTGAGATTTGTTCTGCTGGTTCTCGCTTACTGAGGCGATTTTCTATGTGTAGAGTCCCAGAAAGAGACCGGTAAGCCATAGAAGGTCGTTCGAATATGCCCCGTTGGGAAAGTCAATGAAGAATCAAACGAACCTGGGTCGAACACTCCATTTTCAGAGGTAAGCCCTACCCTTTGTTTCCGCTTCCACCTCACACTCGTCTCTGACTTTCACTCTCGTTCTCCCAAAGATCCACCTCGGGAAGCTGGCAGAAATGGCGCGCAACAATATCACCGGAACGGGAGCAGGAGGAGGGCAGAAGGGGAATGTAATGATTCGGAAAGCCGGTGCAAAGGCCGCTTGTCCAGCAGAGCGTAGTAAGGTGACGCCTGTTATATAGTGCGAGCTCGAAGACTGCAAGGTGCATATCCTTGTATCACATTTGATTGTGGGGCAATTTCGACTGACTTTTTTTTTCTTTTCTAGTTTTTTAATCCACCTCGCCGCTATCAAGACCCGTGCCCCCTGCCGGCCGGCCCTGCTACCGCTCGAGGTAGAGACTCCCATGGATCACGAACATTACTTCCTGCACAACCGACGACCTTTGTCCTTTCGTACCAACTTTACTCTTGTTCTTTTCACCCGCTACTTAGGACAGCGAGTTCGACAACGACTTGAATAAATACACCGTAGACCGTATGTACATGATCATACTGTGAACAAAACCCTCTCTCTTCCAAAACCTCTGTCCCGCTATTCTTCACCTTGACCGTGCACGTCTCGAAAGACTTTTGCAATGATTAGGCACAGCTACATCTCGGCCCCAGCCCGAACGTCGCGAGACCGGAAGTGTATTTGAACAAGTGAACGGATATGTTGGGCAATTCCGTTGAGGCTACTATCGTTGCGGGGGTGAGCGATAGGCGATATATCCGGGGTAATGACACCAATCGGTATCGGTGGAACCGGTGTAACGTCTGCGATAACGGCTGCTTGCAATGGTGTAGAAAGTTGTCCGTGGCGCTTGGGTGGTCGTAGGAGACGCAAAGGATAGAAAATTGGCAGATGGCTCGTGAGTCGTGGTTTTTTGTTCGATAATCTACGTGTAAAGGATGAGTCCAAAAAATTCAAAAGAAAATACAAAACAAAACAAACTCATATGCCCAGTACCGGAAACCATCTGCCACGCTAACGGAGCCACGCAGTCGCTCCGTCCCCTTCAAGAAATAGAGTCGTCCAAAACAGAGATACACCTCCATTCACAACTCCATTCCATCTCCATTCTCCTACTATTGCCCGCAATTTGCGTCCGCGTTCTCATTTGCTAATTTCATTTTCTCTTTCTTTTTACCGCTTTGGAGGAGCCGGCGTTGTGGAGAGTGGTAATGGGGGCCGCCGTGGAGGAAAGATAAGTCCGGCCCGCCTCAGTGAACCGACCGATCTTAGGTCGGGTGACTTGTGGAAAGTGCGGTCATATATATATCAACTGAGCATGTGTACTGAATAAATCAAGAGCGCCTCGTGTCGGACTCTCGGAGAATAACCTGACGATGCGGAAGTTTGAACTGAACTGGAGATCCATTTTATAGATTAAATCTTAATCTCACGACGTACTATATAATGTGCTGTCTGATCAAACTGTACCGGTTTCTCCCCTTGACAAACCACCACCACCACCATCCCTACTACCAGTTGAACTCATGAAAAAGTTTTTCAAAAAACTTGTACCCCGCCGTCCTGCATCTGCACCTCCCAACTTGCCTGAACAAGTACATCCTAGTCCCCAAGGTAAATACCAGTATATTAGCAAACCTGCATTGAAAAAATGATTATGAATGGTATGTTTCTCTGTCAACAGCACCGGAACCTGGGCCGCCAAAGGGAAGCAGGGATGTTGTGATGGTCCAAGGTAATGCTTCCCAGGGCAAGGACAGGGAGAGTCAGGAAGGTACTCCTCAAGGTAATGTGGACATAGTGCTTAGCGAAATTCAAAATTTGTAACCCTGCACTGGAAGTCATTCCCATACACACTCCGGCGCCTAAAAAAGGATCTTTGAATGTGGCCGAACTTCAAGTAGGCCCAAGCAATGGTAAGCAACAATATATCCCTGTTCCCGCAAGCTTCATGTTGATATCTTACCACATGAAGCTTCAAGTCCATCTATGACTGGCCCGGCTGCGTTTGGAGGCGCTTCCAATTTTAGCATTGATGGCACGCCAAATTTCAATGCAGCAGGAAACAATGTCTATCAAAATGTAATCAACAACTTCGGTTATGGTAACATTTTCAAACTATTGATTGCCAGAAGGCAACACTGAAACACATTGTTCCAATAGAAAAAGAAAATCTCAACAAAAAACTCAAGGAAAAACTCAATCCAATTATTAACCCAGTAAAAAAGCAAATATACTGCGCAGAAGGAACCCGTCTGCAGCTCCTCGATGATATCACTCAATGGGTATTAAAGCCAGACAATCATCATGTGGCCTGGATCTATGGCCTAGCTGGCAGCGGTAAAAGTGCTGTTGCAGTATCCCTTGCTGAAAGGCTCAGAGAAATGGATAGCCAAGTAACTTTAGCACTGACCTTTCACTGTGTGAAAGGTCAGGAAACAAGCAATACTTTTCAGTTGGTGCCAACCATTTGCTATTATCTTGCCCAATGTGTTCCGCAATATGCAAAAGCATTGGTAGATGTATTTGAAAAGGATGCTTCTTTGCATGCAGGTAGCATTCCTATTAAAGAGCAGCTTTCCCGTTTCTTGAAACCTTTGTACAATATTGATCGGGCCCAGAATGCTGCCAGTACCATTATTATTATTGATGGACTAGATGAATGGGGCACACCAGAAGATCAGTCCATCTTTCTTGAAAATCTGTACAGCCATTTGCAAAAGATTGGCAGGATCTATATTGTAATAACAAGCCGGCGGGAACAAGCTATTGCAAGGGCTATGAGCAACAGCTCTATTGTTCAATCATTTGATTTGACTGGAAGCTATCCTGCAGATAAGGATATTGCTATGGCTCTACCATTTATCATTGGCAGAATTTTTGAGTTCCGAGCAATGTCCAACACAGTATAAGATATCACATGAAGGAAGTCATGAAGTGCTTGGAAGCATTTGCTTAAAAGTAATGATGAATCAGCTGAAATTCAATATCTGCAACATTGAAACATCATCAATAAGGAATTCAGAGGTGCCGAATTTGGAGAAAAGAATACAGCAACAAATTTCTCCAGAGTTACAATACAGTGTGAAGTGGTGGGGATATCATGGGGAACAGGGAGACTTCTTGGAGGAAATGAGGACTGGTATCCGAAATTTCACAAGTGGTAGTCACTTAATATATTGGATGGAATGCATGAGTTTGTTGAAAAAGGTGGCAGAAATCAAGGTAAATGCAAGGAAAGTAGCAGCATGGTCGAGAAAACATAAGGTGAATGAAATTGGGAATGTCCATATACAGAAAGCTAACTTCTACACATAAGCTGTCCCAGGTAGAGCTCATAACGAAGGAGGTGGAAAGATTCACAGATGTATTTTCATTTCCTTTGAATGAAAGCACACCACACTTGTACATATCAGGCTGTGCATTGGCACCTACAACATCTATATTACGGATGGGAAAGAGTGAATGGAATCACAGGGGTGTAAAAGTGGAGAGATCAGGGGGGATGGAAATACAATGGGAAAAGACACTACATTTGATAAATGTGGGATCAGAAGTGCAGAGTGTTGCAGTGTCACCCAATGGACACCAGGTAGTATCTGGCTCAAATGATAACATGGTGAGAATTTGGAATGTCCAGACAGGACAGCAAATTGGAGATCCACTCCGTGGGCACACTGGCTGGGTCAAGTCAGTGGCATTTTCACCTAATGGTCAACAGGTGGTTTCTGGCTCATATGATAAAACAGTGAGAATGTGGGATGTCCAGACAAGACAGCAGATTGGAGACCCACTCCATGGCCACACCACCCGGGTCACCTCAGTGGCATTTTCACCTGATGGTCAACAGGTGGTTTCTGGCTCACAGGATAAAACAGTGAGAATTTGGAATGTCCAGACAGGACAGCAGATTGGAGATCCACTCCATGGCCACACCCTCTGGGTCAGCTCAGTGGCATTTTCACCTGACGGTCAACAGGTGGTTTCTGGCTCAGATGATGAAACAGTGAGAGTTTGGAATGTCCAGACAGGACAGCAGATTGGAGATCCACTCCATGGCCACACCCGCTGGGTCAGCTCAGTGGCATTTTCACCTGATGGTCAACAGGTGGTTTCTGGCTCTCATGATAGAACAGTGAGAATTTGGAATGTCCAGACAGGACAGCAGATTGGAGATCCACTCCATGGCCACACCACCCGGGTCACCTCAGTGGCATTTTCACCTGATGGTCAACAGGTGGTTTCTGGCTCAGGTGATGATACAGTGAGGATTTGGAATGTCCAGACAGGGCAGCAGATTGGAGATCCACTTCATGGCCACACCAGTGAGGTCACCTCAGTGGCATTTTCACCTGATGGTCAACAGGTGGTTTCTGGCTCTCATGATAGAACAGTGAGAATTTGGAATGTCCAGACAGGACAGCAGATTGGACATCCACTCCATGGCCACACCAGTGTGGTCACCTCAGTGGCATTTTCACCTGATGGTCAACAGGTGGCTTTTGGCTCAGAAGATAAAACAGTGAGAGTGTGGAATGTCCAGACAGGACAGCAGATTGGAGATCCACTCTATGGCCACACCAACTCGGTCACCTCAGCGGCATTTTCACCTGATGGTCAACAGGTGGTTTCTGGCTCAGACAATAAAACAGTGAGAATTTGGAATGTCCAGACAGGACAGCAGATTGGAGATCCACTCTATGGCCACACCAACTTGGTCACCTCCGTGGCATTTTCACCTGATGGTAAACAGGTAGTGTCTGGCTCAGATGATGGAACAGCCAGAATTTGGAATGTCCAGACAGGACAGCAGATTGGATATCCACTCCATGGCCACACCAGAGGGGTCACCTCAGTGGCATTTTCACCTGATGGTCCACAGGTGGCTTTTGGCTCAGAAGATAAAACAGTGAGAGTGTGGAATGTCCAGACAGGACAGCAGATTGGAGATCCACTCTATGGCCACACCAACTCGGTCACCTCAGTGGCATTTTCACCTGATGCTCAACAGGTGGTTTCTGGCTCAGATGATGAACCAGTGAGAGTTTGGAATGTCCAGACAGGACAGCAGATTGGAGATCCACTCCATGGCCACACCCGCTGGGTCAGCTCAGTGGCATTTTCACCTGATGGTCAACAGGTAGTTTCTGGCTCACAAGATAAAACAGTGAGAATTTGGAATGTCCAGACAGGACAGCAAATTGGAGATCCACTCCATGGCCACACCACCCGGATCACCTCAGTGGCATTTTCACCTGATGGTCAACAGGTGGTTTCTGGCTCAGGTGATGATACAGTGAGGATTTGGAATGTCCAGACAGGGCAGCAGATTGGAGATCCACTTCATGGCCACACCAGTGAGGTCACCTCAGTGGCATTTTCACCTGATGGTCAACAGGTGGTTTCTGGCTCTCATGATAGAACAGTGAGAATTTGGAATGTCCAGACAGGACAGCAGATTGGACATCCACCCTATGGCCACACCAACTTGGTCACCTCAGTGGCATTTTCACCTGATGGTCAACAGGTGGTTTCTGGCTCAGACAATAAAACAGTGAGAATTTGGAATGTCCAGACAGGACAGCAGATTGGAGATCTACCCCATCGCCACTGCAACTTGGTCACCTCCGTGGCATTTTCACCTGATGGTAAACAGGTCGTGTCTGGCTCAGATGTTGGAACAGCCAGAATTTGGAATGTCCAGACAGGACAGCAGATTGGATATCCACTCCATGGCCACACCAGCTCGGTCACCTCAGTGGCATTTTCACCTGATGGTCAACAGGTGGTTTCTGGCTCTCATGATAGAACAGTGAGAATTTGGAATGTCCAGACAGGACAGCAGATTGGACATCCACCCTATGGCCACACCAACTCGGTCACCTCCGTGGCATTTTCACCTGATGGTCCACAGGGGGCTTTTGGCTCAGAAGATAAAACAGTGAGAGTGTGGAATGTCCAGACAGGACAGCAGATTGGAGATCCACTCTATGGCCACACCGACTCGGTCACCTCAGTGGCATTTTCACCTGATGGTCAACAGGTGGTTTCTAGCTCAGATGATACAACAGTGAGAATTTGGAATGTCCAGACAGGACAGCAGATTGGAGATCCACTCCATGGCCACACCTACTGGGTCAGCTCAGTGGCGTTTTCACCTGATGGTCAACACACCAACTCGGTCACCTCAGCGGCATTTTCACCTGATGGTCAACAGGTGGTTTCTGGCTCAGACAATAAAACAGTGAGAATTTGGAATGTCCAGACAGGACAGCAGATTGGAGATCTACCCCATCGCCACCGCAACTTGGTCACCTCCGTGGCATTTTCACCTGATGGTAAACAGGTAGTGTCTGGCTCAGATGATGGAACAGCCAGAATTTGGAATGTCCAGACAGGACAGCAGATTGGATATCCACTCCATGGCCACACCAGCTCGGTCACCTCAGTGGCATTTTCACCTGATGGTCAACAGGTGGTTTCTGGCTCAGAAGATAAAACAGTGAGAATTTGGAATGTCCAGACAGGACAGCAAATTGGAGATCCACTCCATGGCCACACCAGCCGGGTCACCTCACTTGGATTTTCACCTGATGGTCAACAGGTGGTTTCTGGCTCTCATGACAACACGGCAGGAATTTGGGATGTTCACGCAGGCCGGCAGGTCGGACTTCCTCCCAATAGCCCCATTAACATTGCACTCCCAACAGTATCTTCATTGAATCCTCATTTCCCCTTTGACAACTCTCTTCAGCTTCCGCCAACAACTTCCCATGGATATATTAATCCGCAGGGCTGGCTGTGTTCAAATCACAATGAACTTCTCCTTTGGCTTCTGCCTTGGATGCTTCCTGGATTCAGAGACAAACGTCAAGTTTTGACCATACCTCCTGATGCTGTCAATTGTGCAATTTCTGTAAACTGGGACCTTTTTGTTTATGGTACTTCCTGGGCACAATGCTGGGATTCCAGCTTATCCTCTGATGACATCTAGTTTTTTGTTGTTTTTAGTAAGCAATCTTTTTTATATTGTCATATCATCAATGGGGGTTGATTTACCTTTTTTTACCAGCGCAAACCTACTTCCTCATAAATGTATATTTTCTCTCCATTTCCTTCAGCACTGTTCTCTTCCTCTGCTGTTTTCAACACAATTATGAAAATGTAGCCTTCCTTCTCTTATCACAATTGTTCATGCTACAACATTACCCTCCTTGCTTGTTTAATTTTCTTCAGTGTACTTTCACATCTTTGTCTCCATTCAACTTAAAAAGTTCATGTTCGCCTCCTTCATCCCAGAGATTGACCATTTCCCTTATACTAGTCCCAAAGCCCAATGATGTTGATCATAAGAAAATTATTGCAATGTTTACCACAAAACCAATCCAGGTAAGACTACAAAAGCAACTACGAACAAAGATCAATGCACTTTTACGCTGAACCCCCAGCCATCCTCCAGGTTGTCCTTCCAAAGTTTGAAATACGTCGCATCTCCACTACGCCAAAAACGGTGCAGTTGAGGTACTCATTTGAGTTATAACCAAACGAAAGAAAAAACGGACCGATTTATTTGTGATGTCATCCGGGGAGCATTGAAATCGGCACCGGAATGATGTAAGCCGGAGAGAGTAAGTTGTCAAAGAGCAAGTCTGACGGCAATAATGATGATTCGTCGAGGGAGAGATCGGGGGTTTGAAAGCGGCCTCAAGAATGGCTGGGAAGCCAGCGTACCTGTACGCTGCTTCTCAGACAAGTACACGGCGGAATGGAATCCGCGTAATATACCGCGTGTCTACCACGTGACATTGTTTACACTATAGCAACATTCAGCATCCTTCAGCCTCTTGCCCTTTTCACCCGGCCAGTATTCTCACCTCTCGTTTTCTCATTATCTGGAGGGTCCCGGAAACGGCAAGCTCAAATCCTAGCAGGAGCGAAACTTGTACGGGAATGCCGGTGTAAAGCTTAGGCCAATAATATAAGTGTATTCTGGTATGCCGCTTGACCCTTTTATTTGATCCCCTTCCTTTGGCTTGAGTGATAGCTAACATACTACACTCTCCAGTCAAGGAGCAATGAAAGCAAAGGAAGCTGCGCGAGCTCTTGCTCAAAGCTAAACAGAAAGGTAGAGATACGACTCGGAAACGTTAAGTAGTATGTTATCCTGCCAAAATGTTCTATTTCCTCGCTCTCTTCAAACTCAACTCTCCTCCTTTTAGATCCATACCCATTAGTCAGATGTGGCTCGATCCCCGTCGTTGATGCCCTATGAAAACATCGTCGTACGACACGAGATTTATTATACTCGGTTGTCGGTTGGCCTGTCATTGTCGAACATGCGAGGACCGAGGATGAGACTGGCCAACCGTTTTATAGGAACTATCCCGTTGTTGGTGAGTCTTGAGATTCCTTGCACTGTTGCCATACCACTGACACTATTTTCTGCGTGTAGAGTTGCTGGAAAGTCACCGTCGAGCTATACAAGGTCGAAGAACAGACAATCCCCGCTTGGCAAGTCCATAGAAAATCGGATGGACCTATGTGTGTCGAATGCTCCGTTTTCACGGGTGAGCTCTATCCTTCCGATCCCCCTTCCCTTCGTTCTCAATTCCACTGCATACTCATCTCTGACTTTCTCTATCTTTTTCTTAAAGGTCCATCTCCGAACAATTCATCTCCTGGCATAGCTGGTATAGATGCAGCACTTGGAAGGATGTTGCTGATGTAGGAGCAAGAGGAGGCGCAGAGGTTGGTCGACTGACTTTTTTTTGTTCGTTTTTTTATATCTACCTCAGTGTCCAGCCGCTATCGAAAATCTACGGGAGAAAAAAAAACAGGACATAACGTACCCGCGTTGGGTGTGTATACGTGACTATGGCAAAATGCGCTCTCTTCCGGCACTGTCCCATGATTCTTCACCTTCTTTGCAACCGTCTCATCTCAATCGGCATGCCCAAACGAAATGTGGTGTTCTGTAAAGAAACATCGCTCTGGGAGGGTCGGAGTTGTTGGGATGATAATATTAATCGATATTGGAGGAACTGCTGTAACATCTGCGATACCGGGCTGCTTCCGATGGTGTAGAAAGTCGTCCGTTGCTCTCGAAAGCTTGGGCGGTGGTAGGAGATGTACAAAAGTTGGACGATTGGTCATGGTTTTTTGTACGATATATGATGAGTACAAACATTCACAAGGAAACAAAAAAAAAAAGAAAAAAAAATTCACCTTTCCAGTACTTGAAACCCTCTCTCCGGCCAATGCAGCTACACAGTAGTTCCGTACTCTTCAAGAAACAGAGTAGCCTCAAACGGAAAAACGTGGATGTAGTTTGTGGTCCCGGCGTTAGACAACTCAAATACCGCGCGCGTGTTTCACTGATTTGTTTGGAAGGAGGTTTGCATGAAGATGACAACACAATGAGGGTGCCGAACATGGTTGTGAAACTCGTAAGTACTAAGATCCTCAGAAGCTCGTAGAGAACAACTCTGTTAAATTATATACCTGTGAAACTCGTAAGTACTAAGATGTAAAATAAGTAATTAGTCCGAGTTAAGGTATCTGAATAAATATAGAGAACATACCCTCAGAAGCTCGTAGAGAACAACTGAGGGTTAAGGCATAGTCCATATGTATTTATATGTAGGAACGAAAGGGGAAAACAATCTCGCCGTGTATCTGCGGAACGGATATAGGGAACGAAAGGGGAAAATAATCTCGCTGTGTATCTGCGGAACGGATATAGGAAATATATGTAATTTAGATGTGAAAATAAAAAATGAAACTTGATCAAGGTATTACCCTTCAACATCGGGTGAGTCTCCGGCTACCATCTAGCCCGCATCTCAACAATGGTCTACAATGCGGATTTTTTTTAATTTTTTTTACGGGCTATGGATTACACGCGACCAGGCAAGAGAACGTGTTGGTCACGTCGGTCATGTTGATCACACGTGACATTGCTTTCTTTCACTTTTATCGTATTAATCGACCTCTATAGCGGACAATATCACGCAGTGTCCCCCATCCTTTTATCCGGCAAACAATTCCCCATCTTTCTTCTTCACCGTAAGAGGAGCAACAAAGGAAAAGAGTCGTACGCTGCATGAACTCGGAGATATGCGGAAAAACTAGATGTTCGAAGAGCAAGGTATGTTTCCCGGACGGAAATGGTTTAAATCCTGTCTTTACAGACTAAATCTTCCTTCTTTTAGACCTTCTATCTGCGTTGTTAATGGCCTATGGAAACATCGTCTTCTGACGAGGATGGCGTCATTAGATTCATTACCCGGGACAAACATGAAAAAGACGAACACAAGCACTGTCTCATGTACGACGGCCGGGGCTCTGTATACGTACAACAATATCCCGGGTACAATACAAGACTTAACGCACTGTTGTGGACACGAGAGGTATCTGTTACGATGAGAATGGTGGACTGTATAGGAAATGTCTGGTCGTTCGCGAGTCTTGAAATTCCTTGCGCTGTTGCCGTCCTACTGATGCTATTCTCTGCGTGTAAAGTCGCCGGAAAGAGACCGTCAAACCCTAAAAGAACAAAAATGCAACCATCCCTTTCTTGGCAAGTGTACCAAAATTGGATGAACCTTGATCGCAGTATGTCGAATGTTAGGTCAGTCATGTCCTCCGGAACACCCTTTGTTCCCGCTTCCACTCCACATTCGTCTCTGACCTTCTCTGAGCCTCACCCTCTTTCTCTCTCAGATTCGCCTCCGAGCAATTCATCTCCGGAAGCTACCATAGATGCAGCGCTTGAGAGGATATCGTAACAAGATACCCCATTGACGGGAGAGCGGTTATTGGTCTCGCAAGGATCGGCACCGGAGGAGGAGGAGGAGGAGGATGTGATGAGTCGGACGGCTGGTGCACAGGCTGTTAACCAAGCAGAGCAGCACGACTATGGCACCTGCTGATTTCGAAGACCTCACCGTGCGTTTCTTTCCAAGAGATTGTGTAGCAATTTTGACTAATCTTTCCTCTTTTGTAGATGAATTATATAATACCACTTGGACAACGTTGTCGACTGTATCCCTAATAAATACAAAGATATGGGTCTGCCTGATGATGATCAGTTATTCGGATACAAACTTGCGGCGGAAATAAAAAATAAAAAAGACAGAACGTAGCGTACCCGCGTAACTACGATAAAACCCACTCTCCTTCAACAACTGTGTCCAACTATCCTTCACCTTGTCCGTAAACGTCTCAAAACACTTTGGGTAGTCCCAAACGGAAGTACACAGAAGTGGTTTGTGGTCCCGGCGTTAGGCAACTCGAATGCCGCATGTTTGTTGGAGGGATGTTTGTCTGGAGAAGACGGCGCGACGAGGCTGCCGAACATGGTCTACAGTGAGGAATTTTCTGTTTTTATGAACTATGGATGTGTAGAGGATGGAGATTAAATATATATGAGGTGCTAAGGAAGCGTGATGGCATAAAAAATCGAATTTGGGCAGATGCAGCGTGTCCGGCTCAGGCCTCAGGAGTCGTTAGGAACCTTTGGACAACAACAAAGAAAGTCACGTTTGGGCTACAGAGAGAAATTTGGTCATGAGAGACGCGAATAAAAAAAAGAGTGCAGTTGACACCGTTCTCGACTTATATCCCTTCCCCAGAGTCGGGCGCTTAGACACAGTGATGCTGGAGGTGCCAACGCCGTGAGTGGTAATGGAGGAGGGGAGGAAAGACAAGTCCGGCCCGCCTCGGTGAACCGACTCACTTATCTCCGCCGATCTTAGGTCGGGTGACTTGTAGATAGTGCGTCCGAACCCCCTTCCCTTCATTCCCGCTTTCCCTCTACGCTCATCTCTGACTTTCTCTGACTTTCTCTCAAGGATCCATCTCCAGAAGCTGGCATAGATGCGGCACTTGAAAGGATCTCACCGGAGCAGGAGCAGGAAGAGGGAAGAAGGGGATGTGATGAGTGCTAGTTGCGAAGGCCGTTAGACAAGCAGAGCAACACGACCGTGACACATTTATTATTTCAATCTACCTCACAGTGAGCAGCCGCTATCAAGGATGGTTTTGCTCCCGTTCGAGGCGGAGATTCTTAATGATGAATTACGGACTCTTATTTCTTGTACGGAGAACCATTTGATTCAAGTCAGCCGGGTTACCGTTACGATTGGACAGGTCTTCTGGTCTACAGCGGCACTAATCTTTGCACTGGTCTCTACGGGCGGAGGATGGACACACAATTCGACGGCTGTGAACATATCTGGGCCTGGAAATGCGTTTGTATCGTTCCTAGAAGATATTGATTGCGTTGGTGTGGACTAACATTTTGTTTTGGGTCTATTGTAGACGAGGGATTGCTGATGCACGTAGTACGAGTATCAATGCGCTCGGAGACTCGATTAATGAAGAGACCATGAACATTTACCTCCACAACCTAAATTCATCCCTAGAAAACCGTCGTACCGTCCCCCATAGCAACCATTCTCATAGCGCTCTCACACACCTTTTTCACCGGTCGCTGACAACTGCCAAGAGGAAAGGGACCCTGTCACAATGGTGTCTCACTATTTTCGCTGTTATTTCAGGAGCTGTGTCTACTGCGGGAGGATGGAATAACAACCCAAATTTGGTCAGCGCTGCTCGGGTGGTAAGGGTGCTCATCCCAGTCGGGTGAGTGGGTTGATCCCGGATTTTTCAATCAGCTGTTGACATTGCCTTGCCAGGACATTACTCTTTAGTCCAGATCAGCAACTACTTTCGTTGAATATCGAATGATACTTGGACAGCCTGAGGTGACATGCGAATAAACTTAAAATGGCGTGTACTTAAACCAAGGCTATGTGGAGTTTATACCCATGGCTTACTATCTCCCCTCGATTCACTTCCCTCACATAGATTCTGTACGCCCGTACCTACGATGGATCCTCCATTTATCTCTATCATCCTTGGTCTACTATTTTCATACTTATGCATTTACTCCACGTATTTCTTAAGCTGGATTGTCAAAGAAATCATCAACGATTGGAAAAAGAATGGTTCGATCGACCCATACACGGGCGTTTTTTTGCTGATAATGCTGATTGCTATTCCTGGGATGTCAGTTTTGTCGGTTGCCTATACACAACACCTGATTAACGTACTCTTCAGGGCATACCTTGCAGTGGCTTCCGCATTTGCGGTTGTTGTCATGTTAAATGAAGACTACGGAGAGACTACCTCTCGTCTTCTGCGAGGAGCTCTTCGATATTTGATATCGAAGACTAGAGTCAAGATTACCGTCCAGAGGATCACATTTACCGTCGGACAGCTCTTTTGGTTTTCTTTGACTTTGATACTTGCGTTGATCTTGACGGGTGGAGGATGGTCGCTCAATTCGACGTGAGTGAATATATCGGGGCTAGGTAATGCCTTCGTATCATTTTTGTCAGTGTTCTCAAAACTTTCACTCGTTAGATTTGATCCTGGACCAAGTTTTTCAGGCGCGGCTTTGCTGATGCCAAACGGATCCAGAAGTAGTCATGAATGGTCCCAACCTGAACCTCTGATTCTAGTCCTGGTGAAAGCACAGGAACGTTCACTCAAAGGATCCTCACTATTCTTGCTGTCATTTTGGGAATGGTATCTAGATTCTACCGGAGGAGGATGGAATACCAATTCGATGGCGGTAAATATGGCTGGGGTGGGCGCGGTGCTGCTTCCGGTTGGGTAAGTGGGGTTCATGATTCATACATACGTACACTTTTCTCGGTGGTATGATTGTTGGCGGCCGCGAGAGTCCATCACTCAATTCAATTGCCATCTTCTTTTGACCGGATCCTTCGCATCGGCCACCTTGTGTCCGTGAATGTCAGTGTTGCCGCGGTTCGGTCCGGTCCGTGAACCTGCTAATTTTTCTGAACCTCGAACCTGAACCTGAGGTTCGGTTCAAAAATTTCCGAACCTTGCACCTGAACCTAAGGTCCAGGTTCAGAGGTCCAGGTTCGGAGTTCACCAGGTCCGAACCCGGTTCGAACCGCGAAATCTAGTAAAAGTAGTTTTAGTTACTCTACCTTGTCGAAACCAAAATCTTTATAATACCAGGCTTCTTTTGTTGTTGTAATATTCAGATCATTATCATCTTGGTATGCTGACCCAACTGTTTTGATATTCAGAGAGGTGACTCACCTTTGAAAAAAAAATTATCAATTGGGTTTTAACTTTTAACTTTTTGCTGGAGTCCATGATTTTACTGGAGCATGGCAGAGCAAAGATTAAGATGGCAGTACTAGTAAGGCCCACTTTTCTCTCGGTATATTTCATAGATTGAAAATCTTATCTTATCATAGATTACACAAAATGGTGTGTTGCTTTCAATTTAGAGTAAAAGGGCCCTGGGCTATATTAAAATAATAAATACTTTCATTACATGCAAATTATTTGCCCTACATATGACGTTATTTTTCATCGGAAATTCCGAGTGCTGACACTTACTTTTCATGTGCGAACACTTAATTTTCATGTGCAAAGTACCCACATAAATTATGTACAAGTGTACTTTTGAGGTGATAAGTCTACATTCAACTCGAATCAAGTATGGTTCAACTATGATCAACTACAGATCAACTTTTTTCAACTTTGATTCAACTCTCCGGGGCAAGGGGACCGGCCGGAAAGTCAATAGAAAATAAGCCGGAGTTCAGCCCGGGCTCAGACTCTAACAGAGTAATCTCTATTCAGATAGATTATCTCGGCGAACTTGATCATAATTTGATTCCAAGTTGAACGTAGTTGATTCAGAGTTGAATGTAGTTGATTCTGAGTTGAACAAGGTAGGCAGTGGGTTCATCTTTGCACCTGCATGAGTGTCAGACCGTAAATGTAGTTCACATTGACATTAAATGTTGTCAAAATCACTGTAGGTCTAAGAAAATACTGACAAAAGTACACAAAATGCGGTAGGAAGTAGAAAAATCGAGTAGAAAGTACGATTCTCGGGTAAGAAGTACATTAAACAATGAAAAATGAGTTTATACCTACAACTTGAAAGTGGAGGAAAAACAATTTTGCAGACAGCTATGCTGTCAGCTAGGGCAAAAAAAACTGCCAAATGCTGCCACCAAACAGTGTCCACCTATGTTGGAGGTCCAAGGTTCACGAGGTTCAACATGACTTTGGACCTCGAACCCAGGTTCTCCAGTAGCCTGAACCTCGAACCTGAACCCAAGGTTCGGTTCAAAAAATTCTGAACCTTGCACCCGAACCTCGGTTCAGGTCCAGGTTCGAACCCGGTTCACCAGGTTCAAGGACCGAACCGCGGCAACACTGGTGAATGTGGGTTCTGGGTTTTGAATAAACTTGAATTAGATGTCATTATGTGTGTATTATGTGAAAATAGAATAACAGCAGTGTTGGCGACACGGGTACATTTGGAACAGGGGCTAAGGTATTTTCATATTTGGTCCGGCATATTCATCAATCAACATGCTGAGTCATCGCTTATGTCCTAATCGGGACATAAACCTCCACGGACATAGCTCATGAACCAAATCTTGAACCCACGGGTTACTATATATCATGCTTTCTGATCAAGCTTTACCGGTTTCTCCCCTTGACAAACTACCACCACCATCTCTGCCATTTGAACTCATGAGAAAGTTTCTCCTAAAATTAGTGCCCCACCGGCCTGCATCTTCACCTCCCGGCTTACCTGGGCAAGAATATATTGGCAGTCACCAAGGTAGATAATAGTATATTAGCGAGTTCACATTGAGAAATGCTGATGAATTGTATATCTTTCTTCGGACAGCACTGCCAGAATCCGAGGCCCCGAGGGAAGCAGGGATATTGGAACCATAGGCTTAACTTATGCTTCCCAGAGCCAGGAGGAGATGAGTCAGGAAGGTACTCCTCCGGGTGATGTGGACATAGTGCTTAGAGGGATTTGAGATTTATGACCATTGCAGAATTCATGCCCATACTCTCTCTGGCGGCTAGAACAGGATCTTTGAATATATCGCAAGATCCAAGGCATACTAGTATGCAAAGATATATCCCTTTTCTTTGCACTGCCTCTGATATCTTGAAGCTCCAAGTCCATATATAACTGGGCCGGCCGTGCTTAGCGGCGCATCCAATGTTAACATTAATGGCACACCAAATATTAATGTAGCAGGAAGGGATGTTCACAATACTTTCAACTACAATTACAGTAACATTTTCCGGCTATTGACTAGATGGCAATGCTAAAGCACATTATTTGAATAGAAGAAAAAAAGGAAAATCTCAACAAAAGACTCAAGGAAAAACTCAATCCAATTATTAAAGTAAGAAAGCAAATATACTGTGCAGAAGGAACCCGTCTTGAGCTACTCAATGATATCTGTCAATGGGTGTTAAAACCAGACAGTTATTATGTGGCATGGATCTATGGCCTAGCCGGCAGTGGTAAAAGTGCTGTTGCAGTATCCCTTGCTGAAAGGCTCAGAAAAATGGATAGCCAGGTAACTTTGGCACTGACCTTTCACTGTGTCAAAGGCCAGGAAACAAGCAACACTTTTCAGTTGGTGCCAACCATTTGCTACCATCTTGCTCAATGTGTTCCGCAATATGCAAAAGCCTTGGTAGATATATTTGAGAAGGATGCCTCTTTACATGCAGGGAGCATTCCTATCAGAGAGCAGCTCTCTCGGTTCCTGCAGCCCCTCTATAAAATGGATCAGAACCAGTATGCTACCAGCACCTATATTATTATTGATGGACTGGATGAATGGGGCAAGCCAGCAGATCAGTATATCTTTCTTGAAAATCTTCAAAGCCATTTGCAAAAGATTGGCAGGATCTACATTGTAGTAACAAGCCGGCAGGAAAGAGATATTGCACGGGCTATGAACAACAGCTCTATTGTCCAGTCATTTAATTTGACTGCAAGCTATCCTGCACATCAGGATATTGCAAAATTTTTTGAGATGCATTTTGGTATAAAAACAGCTCATAAAATATCTGGACATGATATTGATGCTTTAACAAAAAAAGCAGGAAATCTGTTTCTTTGGGCTAATACAGCAGTAAATTATCTTGAAATGCAATATAGCCTGAAAATGGGGGTTGAAACTTTATTGAACACCAAAGAACAAACCGCAAGGGACATTATTGAAAACCCATATTCAGAGCTATATGATTTATATGCAGCTTGTCGTGACAACCGGTACTTACATCATTTTTCTCACATTCTATTCATTTATCCCACGCCACCTCTTTTCTTTATCATGTGATCGTGCTTACTACTCACACTTCTTCGACTCATTGCTTCACATCCATTTCACAATAGCGTACTATCTCTTTTCTTCCTTATTGTTTTATCGCCTTATTGTTACACCTCACTCCCATTCGCTGTTATTATTCTTTCACCTCCTTCCTCTCACAGCTGCCATACATTTATTGTCTTTACACTTACTTTCTCTCGCGCTGTCGTTCTACACTCTCGCGCTATTATCTTTTCACCTCTTTGTTGTTCTCTTACTCTTATTGTCTCACTACGTATATAAGGACTGTAGATAGCTCCCTAGTTCCCTATCTCGACCTCTTGGTCATTGGGAACTAGGTTTGTGTTGTATCTCTTCTTCTGTGTCAATATCTAACTTGGTCATTGGGAACTAGTTATCCTTTGAGCCCTTGTGATTGGCCCTTCGTGCTATCACTGCTGTTGAGATCATTCATCCTTCATCACCCTTGTACGCTGCGCTTAAGTTCGGACTCCGTCGTCTTTGAAGCTTGCCGGCTACTTGGTCTGTGCTTTGTACTTTGTGCTTTGTGCTTGTGCTTGTGCTTGTGCTTCATCTCGTGCTTACTCGTTCCGGTCGTTCCGATCCTCGTCGCGACATTAGGTCGAGATCTCTTGCTGCGCCGATAGCCTAGTCTCAGGTTGTCCCCGCAGAAAGTCTGACCATCACGCCTTCCTACTCGGCACACGTTTCCGACTCTGAAGAACCCGAATTCGACTGCACCGATTTAGCCCACGCTTGGGACACTGTTGATAAAACTTACGTCCATCGAAGAGTAGCTGATACACCATCCGCGTGGTTTGATTGCCACAACCAACCCTGCCCTAACGCTACCGAATCACATTCGATCCAAACCGAACGTCGTACAGGCAGAAGCAGACGCCTGTTGATTCCGCTATCGCAAATAGAAACATTTGAACAGAACCCATCTACATCGAGCCTACCTATCACCGCACCTCCTCCCCGTTTCGGAAGAACCTCGAACCCAACCAGTTCCCGAGCTTCCCCCGCACTCATCGCACCATTCCCACGTCGTCCAGTGGACACAGACGTTGTTATCTCCGCAGTAGGACAAGCTTTGATCCCTACTAGAGCCGAATCAGTACCCGAGCCAATCAGAGTTGATACTCCCCCTAACCCTTCTATCCAACCCGATCCCGAAATGGCACAAATCACCGGACAAGATGTCCTTCGTGCAATAAACGATCTAGCCGCCAATCAGGCAGCATTGCAACAAGTGGTGACAGATGTGGTCACCAGCATGAACAACAACAAAGGGGTCAGCAAACCTCATAACTACAACGGAGTAGGCAGCGAAGATGCACGTCGCTTCTTAGCTGCATTTGAAGTCTGGGCACAGGGCGTCCCCAATCTTAGATCTCTGACTGGAAACGAACCGGTCAAATCTGCCATCTCATTCCTTGAAGGAGATGCCGCTATCTGGGCCACCCCCATCGCAGAAAACATCAGCGCACACACCTCTAACAACAATGTTCCCCTTACGTACCCCGATTGGGCAGATTTCAGAGCTGCCTTTACCGCTCGCTTTGAGACAGCAGATCCGGTCACAGATGCAAAGAACATGCTAAAAGCTCTTTATCAGGGAAAGAATTCTGTAGCCGCCTACGCTGCCACCTTTAAACAGTACTCCGAGCGCACTGGATACTCTGACACCGATCTACGGGACAAATTCTATGAACACCTGACAGACAGGGTCAAAGATGGCTTAGTACACTCTCAGGCCAACACCTCCTTGCTGGCCAATCTCATCACCGAAGCTACCAGAATTGATAACCGGATAAATGAACGGTTCAGGCAGAAGACGCCCTTCAAAGCAGTCACTCCTGCCACTCATCATTTCCAACCGATCAACGCCCCCTTTGTTGCTCATAGAGACCCAAATGCTATGGACGTAGATGCCACTCGTACGGTGACAAACAAGAGTTCAGATGACTATCGAAGGTTCATGACGGGAAGGTGTTACGGATGCGGATCGAAGAACCACCGAAAGGCGGACGGGCATCACGAACGGGATGTTTGTGAGCACTGCGGACTTACAGGCCACTTGGCCAGTGTCTGCCGTCGTAAGTATCTAGGTTTGACGGGACGAGCTGCCCCTCGTAACATTTCGGCCACCCCTACGATGGAATCCTCTACCTCCACCATCGTGACAGCTCCGCCTGCCACCGTCACGCCGGATCTTGCTCAAGTTCTTCAACAACTTGCTGCGAATCAACAGATGTTAGCTACCCAGATTGCCGAATTGCGCCAGAATTTTTAAAGTGGGAACCCGCCACGGCTGCCGCCTGGTTCCCCGAATTGTACTCTTATAAATCGTCCATTTATGCATCTACCTCCTCCTGTACTATCGGTTCTATTCAATCTAGCGATGTGTCTCATTTTCGCATACCGATTAAGTTACAAGGAAGATTCAAGAGTACAAAAAGCGCAACAATGATAGACTCTGGTGCAACAGGTCTTTTTCTTCATCAACGATTTATAGACCAAAATCGCATCCTTACCCGACCTCTCCTTCATCCGATCACCCTGTACAACATTGATGGAACCCCTAATACTGCTGGAAAAATCACACACTCTGCTCGTCTACTTTCCACTATCGATCGAAATTCACCCCAACTTCTTGAGTATCTTGTCACCAATCTAGGAACAGAAGATGTCATACTAGGCTTACCCTGGCTTCGAAGGGTCAACCCTCACATAGACTGGAAACAAGGCCGTCTTGCCATCACCGCCCCTATTTCCTCTCCTATGACAATTACAGATGAACCTGAACCTCGAGAATCTAATGTTGGAGGAACCACCACCGACAAAATTCTGGAACCTAATCCTGAGTACATTCCGTTACCAGAACCAGACGAAGAGGAGCTACCGAGTCAGGAAGTATCCGATACTGAGGCCCCTCTATATCGATTAAACGGGAATCGCAAACGAAGAAGGGCCCTTCTTCGTGCCGGAATTCTAGATCATGCAGCGGAAGAACTTTGGTGCGCCGCAGGGTATACTTATTCGCAAAAACTGGCAGAAGCAGCGAACAAGGACAAGCCAGCGAAAACCTTTGAAGAACTCGTCCCCGTTGAATACCGTCGCCACACCAAAGTCTTCTCAGAAAAGGAATCCGAACGACTACCTGCACACAAACCTTGGGACCACGCAATCGACCTCAAACCGGACGCCCCCGAAACGCTACGTACGAAAATCTATCCAATGTCTCTTAATGAACAAGCAGAAGTGGACATATTTCTGAAAGAAAATTTACGAAAAGGGTATATTCGACCCTCTAAATCCCCTCTGGCCTCTCCCGTGTTCTTTGTCAAAAAGAAAGATGGAAAATTACGCTTTGTTCAGGACTATCGAAGACTCAACGAATATACCATTAAAAATCGATATCCCCTCCCCCTGATTTCCGACATCATTAGCTGTCTCCGAAAATCCAAAATCTTCACCAAGTTTGACGTACGATGGGGTTACAACAACGTTAGGATCAAAGATGGACATGAATGGAAAGCGGCATTTGCCACTAATCGAGGGCTCTTTGAACCACTAGTAATGTTCTTCGGATTAACAAACTCCCCCGCTACGTTCCAAGCCCTCATGAACTCTATTTTCACTGATTTGATTGCTGCTGGAAAGGTTGCTGTCTACCTCGACGACATTCTCATCTTTACCGAAACCCTAACGGAGCATCGGTCTATTGTACATGAAGTCCTCACCCGCCTAAACCAACACGATCTGTACCTCCGGCCAGAAAAATGCGAATTCGAACAATCATCTATGGAGTACTTGGGACTCATCATTGGAGAGGGAGAAGTGCGAATGGATCCAGTCAAGGTTGAAGCAGTCAAAAACTGGCCTACACCTTCTTCGCTACGTGATTTACGAGGCTTCCTTGGATTTGCTAACTTCTATCGGAGGTTCATCGAAGGTTTTGCAAAAAAGGCCCGACCGCTCAACGATCTCACTCGAAAAGACATCAAATGGAACTGGGGAACTCAACAACAAGAGGCATTTCAGTCACTTAAGGACACCTTCATTGCCTCCCCAATTCTTGTCTTATGGGATCCCAACAGACCGACCAGAATTGAAGTCGACGCCTCGGGATTTGCCACTGGAGGGACTCTATCACAAATGCAGGATGACGGGCAATGGCACCCAGTGGCGTTCCGGTCAGCCTCTATGGACCCAGCCGAGCGAAACTATGAAATTTACGACCGAGAAATGTTGGCCATCATTGAAGCATTAAAGGATTGGCGAAACTTCTTGGAAGGACTACCGGAAGCATTCGAAATCATCACCGACCATCAGAACCTAGAATTCTGGAGAACAGCACAAGACCTCAGTCGAAGACAGGCTCGATGGGCCTTGTGGCTGTCTCGGTTTGATTTTCGTCTTAAACACCGTCCTGGAAAAACAAACACCCAAGCGGACGCCCTATCTCGTATGTCCCAATTCCAGGTATCCGATGCCGATGACAATCAAGAACAAATCGTCCTACATCCCGAACACTTCATTAATGCCGCCACCACCGTCCTATTCCATAATCCCCTCTATGATCGAATTCGCAGTGCTAGTGAAAGAGAAGCAGAGGTACTTGAAGGATTAAAGCAGATTAAAGGCCCACAGAAATTAGTCGGAGGATTACCAGAATGGAGAGAAGAAAATGGTCTAGTCTTTTATCGAAACAAAGTGTACGTGCCACCAAGTCCTGAACTACGAAAGGCAGTGCTGATCCAATGTCACGATGCTCCAACTGCTGGACATCCGGGTCAGCATGGGACTTTAGAACTAGTGAGCCGGGAGTTCTGGTGGCCCGGAATGCGCTCCTTTGTGGACAAATACGTCGATGGCTGTGATCCGTGCCAACGAAAACGCCTAAACCCTCATTCATCTAGAAAAAGTATATGGTGCTTTGGTAACTCCAGATCGTCTCAAGGCTCCTGAGTAGTGCAAGCAGCCCAAGGCACCTACACTGCCCAGAGATAACCCCCTAATCCTAGGAAGCCTGAATTCACAAGGCTATTCCTTGAATATACTTCAAAACCACAACAAGTTGTATGGGGCTTCTTGGGTATACTTAAAGACAATAACAAGTTATATGAAGTTGTTTGAGTACACTTGAAAGCAATAGATATTGTATGAAGAGACTTCAAAACACTTTAAAACCTTCCTGAATACTAGAAAAGAATCTGAAATACTTTTCAAAGGATCCACAGTGACCATATAATGCCTCATAGAGTCTGACAAGGTCATCAAATGAATCTAGGATATTGAGTGAAACCTTTGAGCATACTATAACTATCTGACAGGCTGTAAAGATGGTGTGGGATGCTATCAGTTATTAGGGAATATCTTGAGGCACTATAAGGCCATATTGTAAAACATTTCAGAGAAAGGTGGGAGCTTTCAATAACTGTAACAAGGTCTTGAGACAGTGCATAGATGCCATAAGATGACCTTGAGTTATCTGACTGATTCCTCAGGACTCCTGAATAGATGAATGTGCTTCCTGGAGTGGCCTGAACTGACCTAAGTAGGCCTGAACTTGCCTGAACTAACCTGGAGCCACCCATTAACATCTCAAGGTTATCTTATAGCTTCCTGAGATTATTTCACACATCATTCATGCCACCCAAGTGTACTAATTAATTAGATAAAACTATACACAGCAAAACATTAGTAAGAAATCTGCAAAATATACCTAAACCAGACGTCATCAAAGAAAGGATAATAGAATCAGAATGAATCTAAAAACAGTTAGTAAATTAATTTGGAAACAAGAAAAAACAAACCAGGCAAAAAGCTAATCAGCATTATTAATGAGTGGGGGAATTCCACCATTGCCTTTCACCCTGGCACTAGCCCTGGTAGTTCTCTGCCCCCCCGCAACCTGTGCCCCAGCCCTTTTTCCTTTCTTCACTGGCTTTTTGGCGGTCTCCCTCTCTTGAGTGACTTCTAGCTCCCTGATTTCCACCTCTTCATCTTTGTTAACACTGCCTGCCTGACGATCTGGAGTCATAACAACCTCTCCTTCATCACAGCTCAGCTCAGAAAGCTGAAAATCCTCCACATTTCCCCCTCCATTCACACTCTTCCCGCTTCTAACCCCACTCCCCCTTCCCTCCTCACTATCAGCATCAACCCTGGCATCCTCCTGGATCGGAACCCCATTCCTGAAGCTCCTTTCACTCCCACTCTCACTCTCAGAGTCTCTACTGGACTCCAACTCCAAGTTTAACTCACCAATTTCCTCGTCCACCAGCACCGCCTTACTCTTCTTCAGCTCTCTTCCTTTCTTCAGATACTCCCCAACAGCCACTGGATTAAAAGCAAGCAGCTTATGTGAAGAAGGTATAGACAACTTGCCGCTAGGGTTTACCCTTGCATTCTCATCCTTCCTAACCACCTTCCTCTCAGCCTCTTCCTCCTCTTCTTCAGCCAAAGCTAGAGAGTTCAAGGCATCAAGGTTGTATCTCTGGGTGGGCTCTGCATCAGGACCTGCGGAGCTACATAAGAAAAACGTTAGAGCACAAATTGAATGAAATGAAATGAATAGTGAAACTCACGTCATTTCTCGATAAACTTGTATCTGTAACCTTTCAAAATATTTGGGAGCTCCTATTTCTATAGTTTCCAGTTCAGCTACCAGCGAGTTGTAGCTAGCTTGAGTTAGCAAAGAGACTCATGGGAGAGGAAAGCACTCACTAATCACTAAGGTTATCTTCATTAATCTGAGAAGAATGTTTCTTGCTGTCGGCTGAATGTCCATTTATTGCATGATAAATCTAAACAAGAATAAGAAAAAAAGGAACATAAGCGTTATGGCGCCCACCAAGGTTGTCAGGAAAGCAATGAGATGCTTAGGAATTCTCTTAATGGAATGCAGATGCTTGATGAGTAGATGGTCTTGTGCAGGCTTCCCTCGGACCAGGTAACTTCGGAGAATCATTCCATACAGTGCGCTTCGAAATGGCGCTTCCTCTTTATATGTTTTCTCCTGAACAGAAACATTAAGAATAAGCAGAGGCTGGCGAGAGAGGCATACCTGAATGTTAACATCCTGATGGTGATATTTCCTTTTCCCAGCAAGCCAAGTGACGAGATCGCGCTAGGACTGTCAGCTGTAACAAAACTTGAAAGGTTTGACATACTCACCAGTTTTGTAGGATCCCTTTGGACCAAAAGTCCGAAAAATTGATCAACGTGGTTTTTGACACACTGAAAGAAGTCACCGCGGACCTGGCAGCGAGCATAATTCATCTACAATGACCAGCGGTCAGGGGGATAGAATGGTGAAAAAAGGAAGAGGAAGAAACTTACATACTTGACCAACTCTTCTTCGTCCGCAGGGTCCTCCGATAGTTTTTTTAGAGCCTCCCTCTTATCACCCTTCTTCTCTTCCTTCAGCCGGTCCACAAGAATAGACCACGCAAACTTTTCGTCAGCAGGAAACATATCATCGATGCACACACTCAGCCGGACGCATTGCTTGGCAAGCCTGGCAAGGGATCGCGACTCGAAATAAGTTTCGAGAACCTTGCCACTTGACGACTTTCCTTCAACCTTCCCCTTCTTATTCATCTTGGACACGTCCCTAACCACCACCTTCTGAACAATAAGTGAAGAAAGATACAAAGGAAACAAATTACTCACGTTATCATCCTCTCCCATTGAGCCAAAGCTGGCACCAGAGCAGCCCCCTTCGCTATCATTTTCACAGCCACTGCCGCCAGTATCCTGAGCGCCATTGTCATTCACACGAGCGTCCATATGATCGCCGTTGTTCAGGAGGGTTACAGGGGTCGTGCGGGAAGAAGGTTGAATTTTGCCTTTGGTTTGAGCCGAACAGGCGTTATTAAAGCTCGGTTCAACAAAGTGAACAACCTACTGGTTTTGAGTCTATTAAGGAATGCGGCTTCCTGGGCGGTAACAGTTACTGCCGTCATTTGAGAATCTAACAAAAGCATTGGTTAGGCCGGATTTTATGCCCGAAAATAAACCGAAAATCGCTTGCCTTTTTCTTTCAAGACATCTCCAAACCTAGCAGGAAGAACCGTAACACGCTCCGAAGACTCTACCAAAAATTTCCCCTGCTTTTTGGGCTTGGAGTTCGAAGACAGCACTGTTGACTTCTGGTTCGAAGAAGTAGAGCTCTTGAACTGAGCCAGGTCGCCTTCTTTGACTCTTTTTGACGGCTGGCCATTGGAATCAGATGTCCCTCGCTTTCTGGTTGAGTTTGAAACCATAGGATCAGCGGGAAAGACACGACGCGCCAGATCACGTGTACAAAGTTGATTTTATCTGTATGAGAACGACGTACCAAATATTACAAAGATAAAACGTTCATAGAAAACTATTTGGCTGCATCAACAATACTGGACCATTTAGAAAACATTTCAAGCCCTTTTCTCCACCGAAAGAGTCCGTCTTCCGCTTGCTTCAAACAATCCCCTTCCACTGCCTCCTCCTTGAAGGTTTTGTCAGAGCGGAAGCCGTTGTAAACCCACCTGAATAAGCCTGAGGAAGAGTACTGGATAATTGAATAGCGGACTTCACCCTTCTGTATGGGGACGTTTGAGTGGGTGAGAAGTGCGGACGGTATGAGAACTGTAGAGCCTGGCGGGAACCTTATAACCAGCCTAAGATTCCACAGAATAAGATGCCCTCCAAGATCTGGGTTGAATTTCCCAAGCGCCGTTATAGCGCACCAACCGTACCCAAGATTATAAGAATCTGTATGAGGCCAGCTCACAGTGCAGGGACCTAGGTTGAAAGAAATGCTGGAGAAGACGCTGGAAGGGAACCACCGTGTAAGGGTAGGATCCCAGCTAAACAGGGTAGCCAGCATCTGCTCATATTCCTTGAAGACATTGCCTGCATAGACTTGAAACATACCTTTGAAGAGCCGTGAGAGAAGTTAGGAAACTGGCCGAAGCTAAATCAAAAGAACTTACTATTGGCAAAGCTAACGAGGTGCTGCAAACCCTCAACTGCAAGAAGGCCGGTGAGAACAAAGCGGTTGGTTGCACCATAGAAGGCCATGGTGCCGGGTCTCTGGGGCAAAACGTCAGAAACAGCTAGCCATTCTGTACAATTTACTCACAAGACTGCCCCCTCCAAAAGATGTGCCGATTGATACAGAAGGGTAGTCTCCCCGAGGCTGCTTCTTCTGCTTCCTAGTCAACTTCATCTTTCGTCGAGCGTCTCCCAGCTCCTTCTCAAGGTCGCCCATGTACTGGTCCCAGCTATCTTCCCTGGGTCTTCCTGCTAGAACAGCAACAACCCGGCCTTCTTGATCTACAACAGCAACGCTTTTTCTAAAAAGCACTGGTTTGTCAGGGAGAGAAGGCTTTGAAACTTATCCAGAAAAACATACGTTCCACACCAGTTTACCAGCCGAAGAGCCATATCGTCCCCCAATAGGTGCTCCAGCCCAGGGAGCATCTTCTCCAGCTTTTGCCTGATCCCAGACCACCCTCTCGCTGCTATAGGCAGGCGCTCCGTATGAAAATCCTGAGGAAGAACAAAAGTCTGTGATTGCGCTGCACGCCGGCGCGTCACCGCCTTTGTCTTTGTCCCCAGAAGCTTTTGCTTGGCGCTACGCTCAGCGTTCCTGGCCACCCGCTTCAGAGCATTCTTCTTCTTCCTCCGTGCAGCTTGGGAGTCTTTTTGAGACTTTTTTTGAGGGTTGGCCGAAGATAAGAGAGGGAAGCGGTTGGAAGTGGAGGAGAAAGAGGAGCTTTCTGGAACAAAGGGGAGAGTGCCGAGTTCCGGGTCGGATTCGAGCTCCACGTCGCTGAGTTCTTGGAGAGGGTCAGATTCGAGGCTCTCTTTAGAACCACGTTGTGAGTTGGAAGGACTGTAGGGCGGAAAAGGGGTGGGAGGGGAAAAGTGCAAGCTTCAGAGTCCACAAAGCGGTGGAAAGCAAAATCTCTACCGCCCTCACACTCATCACCCTCCTCATCTGAGTCGGTCAGGTCAGAAAGGTCAGAAAGGTCGCCTTCAAGAGTAACACAGCCTCCGCTGCTGTCCTCCTCGGAACCTCTTTGAGCTGATGCAGCCGCCAAGGCATCCTCGAGGTTAAAAGGAGAAGCCAGGATCGGCTGGTGTTGTTGAATCGTCATCTCATAGAGGCGAAAAGCTTTGCCTGAGCGCACTGTTGCAAATGGTCAACGCGAATTAACTCAGAAGAGAGTTGAAAAATCAAAGCTACAATAACAGGACGTCTGTTGCTAAGCAGCCGTGAACCAGTCCGCAAGATCGGGACCTCGCACAGCTGCTCAGCGTTGACTCCTTGCAATAGAATACAGCGGTAAAACGGACATACCAGGCATATCTTCGATGAGGCAGGCTGCAGTACCAGCAGAGTAGATGAGAACCAACGAACCCAAATTGTCACATGACCCAGGTCGATTTCCTATCTAGGCGCATTACAGCAGGCGTACGAAGTATGCTAATTTTACAAATGAGGCCCATATTACCACACCCATTACTCTGTGACAATCGACCTGCACGTCCAGATACACGAGGAATTGGCACAGCCTCAAGAATCAGAAAATGGACTACCGCCAACTTGAAACACGGCCAAGAGAGGGAAATGCAAGCATGTCCCATCTGATGCGCAAGCTATAGCCTGCATACGTCATTCTGTGGGTGTCAACTGAGTTGGCCGCGATGACCGCCGATGCCTTTGTCCAGCGGATACCTAGAAGTTAAGATTTGCTGTAAGAAAAAGAATACAGAGTGGCTAAATGCAATGAGACGTACCTATAGTATGCCCAACGATGAAACTCGAACTATTAATCTTCTATCTTGAAGTGAGAAATACAGGAAGTTGAAGATAACGTTTACTTGCCTTTTACAAGGTCATAATTTCGTCCAAAAGGTACTGTCTTTCTAACGCATAGCGTATCCACGAAAGAGGAGACAGCAGAAATTTTGTCGAGTTCACCACCACAAGGAAACTTCAAGAGGATATTCACTGCTGCAGAAGGGAGAAGGCTCAGCACAAAACATTGTATTTTTCCATATCTTCAACATTTACCGCTACAGTCGGATCCAGGAGGGAAAGCCAGCACTAGTCGCTGTTTTGTTTTGGCCGCGTCGGACAATAAATCGGCAGCAGAGGAGGTGTCTAGGAGGAGGAGAGCGAGGTAGGATTCGCATTAAAGGAAGGAAACGCAATTCAAACTAGAGGTTGAGGAGGCGCGGGTCAAGTTCCACATCCAATATCCAAAGGGACGAGCATTCTCGGGTGCCTGAAGACAAAGATAGCTCGCCATCAACATTAGACCGATATCGAGGTCGAAAGCTATCCAGTTTCTGTCTAAATTAGATGTTTGAGGTCCACGCCCAGGTGGGAACGGGCGCAAAGCAACGTAAGACTCCTTTCCGGTTTCCCGGCCTACCGAGAATAGATTCCACGTGAATAACATGCCCTGCATATGAAGAGAAGTTGAACGCGTATCTCTATTGCAAATACCAACGCGACATACCGGGTAACTCTAAAAAAACGCCTTATTCACGGGATCTCATGCCATCCTCTGGAACCTCCAATAGTATTGGCTTGTTCATATGGACGGCGAGCAGTGTCGGTTTGACTTGTCCAGCTTGACAAGGTTTGGATGCAACGAAACAATGTATGCCGAATACCCTAGATCCTTGTATTCCTGAATACGAAGGAAAGAGAAGGCAAAAATGGCTGAATGGCGTTTGCTTTTAGAAAATCGGACTAGATACCTTGGTCTTGAGTTTTAGAGGCACCTCATGGAGCGATTGAGGGAACGCTAAGATATCTCTTGCGGCATTGGGGAACGATGATGGGATTGAGAGAAAGAAAGAGCTAATTACGTGATCAAACTCCGGCAATAGTACTAGTACATGATTGCCGATTTATGCATCTTAGTAGTATTTGATCGAACAGCTCATTATCAATCCTTGCAGTTCATTCACTCGCCGAGGTTTAAATTCGAAATGCAATCTAATTTGAGTCATTGCTCTCGGAGTCTATGATGAAGCTTGAAGGCCTGGCCAAGCCTCACATGTGATAGATAGAGATAGATAGATATTTTCACGAACTGCTCTATACCCGCAGCCAAAGTGCCTTCTTAAAATTCACTATGCTGTCCGATTACTGGGTCAACCTGTTTTCACTTGGCTATTTTTATGGAGAATCGGAGGCTAAGGCCGAGGATATCTCATATGCAAATGCAATTGATTGCTACAAATAACTTGAATGTATTTTTCAAAGTGTTTTGCAGAGTTTTAAAATCTATTATTGGAAAGCGGTGATATCCATCATGTGGAAGATTTTTCCGAGATGATCAAGCTAGATTGGGAGACAGCCTGAGAGAAAAGACATAATTATTGATCTGGCACGTCAGTCACCACGCCGTATACTGATCCCATGGAAAATAGCATTGGCAGTGGCCTAGACTTCCCAGTCATGGATTGAATGTACTACAAGTTTTCATTTAAACAGAGCAACAGTTGGTGATTGCCCCCATCATCTCTCTCTCGCTCTCCGTTCTGCCATCTGCACCTTTGTTATGCCACAAGTTGAATGTCCTGTATGCTATCAACAGTTTGCTAGATCTGCAGACAGAAAAAGGCATATAAGTCAAAAAGCAAAGCAGGGTGACCATGATCACAAGAAGGAAGTATTAAAACAGTCAGAGGCACTATCTGCCCAATTTTCAAATACTATCCAAGCATTGGAAGCCTCCATGACTACTAGGAGCCCAGCTACAAGAACCAAATTGGTACAGCTGACACATGATATAGATGACAATGATTTACCATCACTGTCTCATGATATGGAGGTTGATAAAGCTAGTGCCGATGATGATGATGATTTCAGCTCAGTGATATCAGGAGATAACATTGATGTATATGGGAGTCATACCACTGAACCTGATACTACCAAACTTGAAGCTCCAAAGTCAGTAGTAAAGTCTACTAATCCTGAAGCTCAGGATAATTCAGACTCAGAGTTGGAATTGAATGATGCAGAATTGGAAAAGAGACTTGAGGAAGCAGCTCAAGAATTTTGGGCTGTGACTACACTGGATGATTTGGTAGACTCATTCAACTTCTTGCCCAAGCCTGAGCCTGATGAAAAAGAAGATGGCTCTACCGCTAACATGCCAGGCTTGTCCAATGAACCTACTAGCACATCTAAGTTTGGGCCAAATAGAAAATTGGATCGGACATTGGTTGAAAATGAAGATGAGCCCAGGTTTTGGCAGTGGCACCCTAGTGGTGGAAAGGTTCACATGAACAAGCCCAACACCTATGAAAAATGGAAAAACTTATTTTCAGAGAAAAATAGTAGTTCAGGAGCTCATGGTGAATACCACCCATTTACATCTAGATTGGACTGGGAAATAGCACAATGGGCAATTAAAGAAAAAGTTTCCCAAAAATCATTTGACAGGCTATTAAAAATTCCTCAAGTAAGGATTACTACTCTAAGTTTTACTGTGGTTAAGATACTGATATTATTTACCCCACAGGTAAAGGACAAATTGGGCCTTTCATATGAGAATTCCAGGACTATGCTGAGTTTTATTGATGAAATTCCAGATAAGTGTGGCCAATGGTTAACAAAACAACTATCCTTCCGGGATCGCCCTGATGAACATTTTATTATTCATCATCGAGATCCAATTGAGGCCATTAAAGCACTTTGGGGTGATCCTGCCCTTGCAAGTCACTTAGTTTACAGGCCAGCTCGATTGTTTCATAGTACAGGGAGAGGTGAAAAAAACCAGATCTTCTCAGAAATGTGGACAGGGGGATTTTGGAATGCAGCTCAGGTGGGTACTGATCTAGTAGTTACAAACCATCATTGGTAGTAGTATACTGTGACTAATATTGGGTGATTTTAATTTATTATTATAGACACTTGTCAATGCTGAAACAATCTGTCCTGTTATCATAGCATCGGACAAGACTCAGCTGACCCGGTTTTCAGGAAATAAGGCAGCATATCCTGTATATTTAACAATTGGAAACATTCCAAAGGGTCTTAGGCGCAAGCCAACCGCTCGAGCATGTATTCTAATAGCATATCTTTCTGTGGACAAACCTGATAAACAAGGTTTATCCAAGTCAGAACTCAAATTACGAAATTATGAAATTTTTCATCGTTCTATGGCCCATGTATTGAAACCACTGAAGGATGCTGGTAATCTTGATGGGCCTGGAGTAATGATGATAGGTGGTAATGGTGAAGTCAGAAAAGTCTATCCCTTGCTTAGCATTTATGTGGCAGACTACCCTGAACAATGTCTTGTAGCATGCACCAAGTATGGTACTTGTCCAAAGTGTAAAAGAAAAGCAGATGAGTTAGAAAATATGGGTATAGGAGACCCCCGAACTCAAGAATGGTCAACTGAAAAGATACAGGAAGCTCGGAGTAAATATGCACAAACCAATCCAAAGAAAGCTGGTGGTGTACACAAGTATGCTATGGATAATTATGATATTGCAGGAGGAACATTTGATCCATTTTGGTTTGGATTTCCTGGAACTGACATACATATGTGCATTGCACCTGATATTCTTCATCAATGCTATCAAGGTGTTTTCAAGCATCTAGTTGGCTGGGTTCAAGATATTGTTGGAAAGGACAAGATTGATCAAAGATTGCAAGCATTGCCACCAACATCCGGTGTGCGTCATTTTAAAAATGGAATATCAGGTTTGACTCAGGTATCTGGGACAGAACATAAGCACATTGCTCAAGTTCTTTTGGCCTCTTTAGTGGGGAAGCTAGATCCAAAGGGAATTGAAGCTTCCAGAAGCTTACTACATTTTATTCATCTTGCACAGTATCCTTCACATGATGAGGACACTTTAGGATATATGACTGATGAACTTAAAACCTGGCATAAAAACAAATCCTATTTCATTGAAAAAAATATTAGAGAAGACTTTAACATTCCCAAATTTCATTCTCTGAGTCATTATATAGAATCAATAAGATGGCTTGGCACAACTGATAATTGCAATACTGAGGCATTTGAGCGGTATCATATTGATTTTGCAAAAGAGGGTTGGAATGCCAGCAACAAACGTGATTACTTCCCTCAGATGACTCAATGGTTGTCAAGACAAGAAAAAGTCTCATCATATGATTTTTATAGATCTTGGGTGGATTCTGCTGCTAGTTCTGAGTTCACTGCTGATAGTGCAGACTCTGACAATCTGGACTTGGACTCAAAATACAGTGATACTATTATTACTATGCCAGCAGAGTCACATGTCATAATATCAGAACCAAGAATAAAAGTTAAACCCTCAACTCGCAGTACCAATTTGGTAATTGACTCAAGGAAAGAAAATTTTGATGACAGATTACAAGCCAGGATACAAGTAGCTAAATTTCCTCCTGAACCAAAAAAAAGCCTGGGTCGCATCATAATTTCTCATAGTGCACCTGGATTTGTAGCAAAATTAAAACAATATCTAAATTCACTTCTTCCTGAAGCTGAACAGATCAAGTCAAGCACTGATCTTCTTAGTAAATCTCTTCCATTTACCTCCCTTGACATTTGGCATCAATTC
This sequence comes from Collybiopsis confluens, assembly GCA_013368555.1. Classification (NCBI taxonomy): domain Eukaryota; kingdom Fungi; phylum Basidiomycota; class Agaricomycetes; order Agaricales; family Omphalotaceae; genus Collybiopsis; species Collybiopsis confluens. Next base: position 58,265 of record JAACJN010000153.1, on the reverse strand, counting down.
AAACTTAAGCCCGCCAATTTATTTGATGATCCATCGGATGTTCCAAGAGAAATTATCAAAGCTATTCCTGTTTGGAGGAAATCTTCAATGGCCAGATATGATACAGTGATTGTTTTAGACAATGATGAAGCTGAGTCTACCTCAGTAGTAGGATGTAGGGTAGCTAGACTTAAAGTCATATTTACACTTCCTGGAGAAATAACTAATGAGTATGGTGAAAAAAAACCTGCCCCATTAGCCTGGCCTACTATTCCTTTGGCGTATATTACATGGTTTACTCGATTCAAAAGTAATCCAGATTATTTAACAGGGATGTATCGTGTAGAGCCATCAGTTGACTCTAGTGGTATTTCTCAAGGAGCAATCATTCCTTTGTCAGATATTAGGCAGAGCTGCATGTTAGTACCTGGTAGAAGTACCAAGTGGAGTTCAAGCTGGACTTCAGATACCATACTTGACAGTTGTACTTCATTTTTAGTAAATAATTTGCAAAGTAAGTACACTTATCAAACAATATATTGATATTGTGTCAGTGTAGTGTGACAGCATTCAAGTTGACAGTCTTATTGAATGGGGTGTATCTGTCCTAGTACTAAAAACTTGAATGCAGAACAAATGGGAATTACTACTTCAATAGACGACTTATCTAACTGGCAGCAAATTTTTCCATTATCTGATAGTAGTAGATTGTATATCAGTACTATCAGGTCATAACAATATATTTTATGATGAGTGCTGGTTACCTAAAGGTAAAATCTTATGCAATGCTGTCTGAGGGCTGAGAAGTGTTTTCTGGCCAAATTTTTGCTCAGCTGCAAGTTTATTTTGCTCTATAAAATGATGCTGTTCAAGTTGCATGTCACACCTTGAGCTTGGAAATGATTGTGCTTTCTTTGAATGAAATCCACTAGTGTGTAATATTTTCTGCCATGACTGCCACCTTTCAACTTGAATACTGGAAATTCATCTGTATGCTGACAGGTACCAGACTGAAGATTGGAAATTGCAATGATTTATTTCTACTTGCTTCTGGCATAAATCTCACCAAGTGCTTTAACATTATTCAAAGCTGCAACAAATTGTCCTGCTTGAAATGGAACCCACCGATGTTTAGGGTGTACCAATTTGAAGCTACTTCCTCTGTAGTCATAGCCTTCAACATCATAATGCTCACCAAGGCTAGTTTCAGGCTGATCCTTATCACCCTCATCATCTGAGTAGTCTGCTCCTTCATATTCCTCCCCATCCACATCCATACCTTGATCATCTTCTGAAAACTGTCCAGCCGGTAGTCTACCAGTGCTAGTGGCAGTAGGCCTGTTTTCTACCAGAACAACCTCACTCCCAACCCATCCTACACCTAGAAGATGACCTTGCCACCGCTCTCCTGCAAACTCCATATAATCGACCAACTGTCTTTCTGTATCCTCTTTTAAAACCTTCAGCTTGGAGTTGGATGCCAGAGAATTTATTTCAATGATTGCCCGTGCAATGTCATGGCCATCGTGGCCATACTGGCTTATAATAAAGTCTGGATGGCATTTCTGTGACATTACATGAATTCCTGAATTCCATGTGAATATCTACTCCCTTACATGATCAATGAAAATGGGAGTCCTACCATAAGAATCAGTGGAAAAGATGGACGAGTGATCACTACCAGCTGGAGAGGGAGAACGTGCTATAAAGAAATCAGCGACACCTTCAATTGAGCAGGATATGGACATACTAGGTACTTCCGCTCTGAATCGACCCTGTGGCTTGACCAGATACTGGTCCTTCGGAAATTTATCGCAGAGGTACATGTTCAAAGGACCATAAACAGAGAACTGGTTGGAGGGTTGAGTGATAAATTGATCGATGCGCTCTTGAAGATTGGGTGGGATTGAGACCTCCGGATCAATGAAGAGAGGAGGCTGAGGCTGAGGCTGAGCGGATGGCGGTAGCATATCAGGATAAGCCCGTGCGAGAATCTGAATCACTATTTCTAATTACAGCTGTTTGCATATATAATGGCAGTAATCGAATTTCGATCATTTCAATAAAAATTTTTGAATTTGTGGGACTTTGAGAATTCCGTGTCTCTGACTGTCATGGGCAATCGCCGCATTTCTCGCGACCTCAAACTTTGCGCTATTCAGCTTTACAAGCGAGGTTTACTTGACCTTAACGACATCCTTGATTGTGTTGGCTTCAGTGAAAGGACGTTCTATCGGGTTCTTGAGTTCTGGCGTGAAACTGGAGATGTAGTCCCTCATCACTATGGCCTTTGTGGAAGGAAAAGACTGTTGATGCACGACAATATCGAGTATCTTGTGCATCTTGTCCGGCACCGACCTGACTACTTTCTCGACGAGCTCACTTCACTCATGCAAGATAACCGATTCATTGCTGTCCATCTTTCAACAATTTGCCGGGAGCTTACACGCCAGGGAATATCTCTGAAAAAACTTCGAAGAATTGCTCGTGAGCGCAGTCCTCAAAAGCGAGCAGGTTTCATCGCTGAAATTGGAGAGTACAGTCCTGAACAGCTCGGCTTCATTGACGAAACATCGAAGGACAATCGGACAGTAGGGCAAAGCAGGGGAAGGGCAAAGAAGGGACGCAGGGCTACCAGACGCCAGCCATTTGTTCGCGGGAAGCGTCTTACAGCTACGGGACTGCTAACACTGGATGGAATGGTAGCGACTACAGTTGTTGAGGGATCTCATCCTCGTAGTCATCTGAGTCAACGGTTGGTCTGCTTCTGGGCTTTGAATGGGATTTTGTCATAGTAGAACGAAGGTACTCGAGAAAAAGGCTTTGACGCCGGCGCGAGAGCTCAAAATTTTCAAAGTCCCACGAATACAAAATTTTTTATTGAAATGATCCGAACTCGATTACTGCCATTATATATGCAAACAGCTGTAAATCAAGACAAGTCACGAGATCTTCTATTTCCTATCTCATGGACGACGACCAAGAACTGTTCATTTTAAGCGGTTACAGCCTGATCCCGCGACACTTTCGCAGGCTTGTTCGCTCCCTCTGTCGCATTCGTCGCATCAAGCAACGTCGTCACCACTTTATGGACTATGTTATCGCTTATGATTTTTGGCGGCGAAAACTACCCAAGGATGTAGTAGAGAAGGTACCGGAGGTGATATGTGCGTATCCCCTTACTCCCAGGATTGTGTTTGCCTCTGATCGCGAGCTAGGCATCTACGATGATTCTCCGGACGAAAATCCTATACGTTACTTCTTCTTTACACGCTTTGTACCTTTCAAGGATGACACACAGCTCAATCCCAAAGGAGAGCATAGCAGCCTCTGGAGTCCCGCCGATAAAGATAAAGCCCGCCTTGCAGAGTTTGAAAAGCTGGTCCAAGGGTATGGTGGTCAGCTCAACTCGGAGGAGCTGGAGTTTGAATGTTGCAAGAGGGATATGTATGTGTCCAAACGCAGGCCCAGATACTGATTTGTGTAGGCAACCTTTCGTCTGTTTGCAATGTTTCTTTCTCATTGTGACTCATCAGCATTTAACCTCGCCACTGTGGATACCAGCGATATGGTTCTTTGCCCATTATATTTATTGTTCTTTTTTATTGTACGACTTTTAGTGTATCAGCCGCCCTCGCCGATTTCCTTATATTTTGAGCCCGGTGCTCGTTGGGTGTACCTCGTCTGTGATTATCCGCGTAGAAAAACGTGAGCTAAATTTGACTTTCTTATCTTTCTAACGACTGCCATCAGGAATTTGATGACGTGGAATTGACATGAACGTGGAATCGACATGAACGTGGAATCGACATGAAATTTGAAAAGATGATCATGCTACAGATATTAGAATGTTGACGGCCATGAGAAAGGTTCAGCTTCATCCTACAATTCACGAATTGAAAGCTTGGTGAGCACTTCTATGTACAGTCACTACAGTCACATAAACACGTCAATCAATGTTAGCTTGTCACTTTTTCCTCAACGCTACAGTTTACAGCCCCAGTGGAACCACGATGTTAGTCTTTTTGCTAGCCTCCAGCTATAAATTTCCCCTGGTATATCCGCAGCCCTTGATGCAGGAAGTTCACGTTTCGGACGATTCATACCTGGGGAGGATTTTTTCCTGCGGAAAAGGAGAGGAGGGGAAAAAGTTGTTCATGACGCCTGCCGCTGCAGCCTTGAGACGTCCACTGGAATCGTTATGTGTTACATTTTTGCTAGATATGGATTAATTGCTGATTTCGTGACGGTTTGATTTGCTAGATATGGTTTGATTTGCTCACACAAGTGTTTTGTGCCTCGTTGTCTCCACAGCAACCCATGTGATTGCAAACCTCGTTTGCGGCAGTGGAGACAGCATACTGCAACCTCAAAGTATTGTGTTGTCGATAGTCCTTCGGGATGACTTACCCGGCGCGAAGACCGAGTTGGCGGTACTGAGAGTTAAGGGTCACGGTTGAGTGGGTCAAAGTGTTTTGTGGGTATTTTCTCTCTTTCAGATATCCTTGTTACTGACACTTGTCTCTCCGATAGCTGCTCTCGTTCAATAGGAGGGAAGATTCACAGCTTTTCTTTGCCTTGGGATTCGAAGCTAATCCATGATGCGGTTACGGAGTTAGGTATGGTTACTTTGTTGACTCTCTTTCACTTCCTCTTCCCTTCTGTGGTTGTTACATTGGCCGTCTGTCACCTCCACCTTCAACCACTTCCCATCTCAACCGTGATCTTACTATTTGTAGTCGGCGGCAAATGTATCGAGGATGACTGGCAGCCCGGATGATGCCAAGTTGGTGCTTGCTCAGGTAATCTCGCACTCTCTGCGACGCTGCAAACATTTTACTCTTCCTCTCTAGCTCTGGAATTCATCACAGGCGCTACTGACGTTCCCCGCCAACAAAATGTGCACAAGTTTTCATGATCAGCGGCATGAACTTGAAGGTGAGTTTTGTCACCTTCATGGTACGATGATTTTTAAGGACCTACTAGGGGATGTCGTAGAAATCTATCCTACATGAGTGGAGGGAATGGGATTGCGGTCGTTGATTTTGATTGGCGACCTTATTAGCAAAGTGTATCAAAATAAAATTTGTATCGAAACCGTTGGTTTTTGCATCAAAACTCGGCAGTTTTGTATCATATCAAAACGTTCTGCAACGGGTTGCTAATGTTAATGAGGTCTAATAGTTTGAGGTTTTGATGCATCTCACCGCTTCCATATTTTCATGCAAATGTAATTGAACTCATTCCGATTCGAAACATCTGTGATACTGAAATTTCCCATGCGTCAATCATCCGGTCCGAATCAACACGAGCCAACATCGCCTTTTTCTTCTTCACCACTATGCCCCGCTCTCCTTGCCCTCCGTCCGCCAGGTGTGTGAAAATGTGTTTCTGTCGTCGACTCTGAATTTATGCAGCTGCAGAATAAAGCATCAACCGCCGTTGTCTCATCCTCGACGCTCAAACTCACACAAATTGAACTGTACTCTGATGGATTTCTCACCATTTGGTCCCAGCCGAAGTTGTATCACCCCGCTTTTTGGCGAAACATTTGATATTATCAAGCGCTGCAGCATATTCCTACCTTCTCTCTCCCTTCACCAACTGCTCGGGCTGGCAAGCATGGATCGAATCAACGCCCTGCTTTCCCTCGACTTTCCGACCCAAGTCGCCATAGGCAATGACCAGTTTTATCTGGACTCATATTTCCAAATTCATCAGCTCCGCGAGGCATCCAGAATCCTTGCGAAAGCTCTTTCCATCCAAAGCCAAATTAGCGTTTGTCTGAAACGCCATGACGCTCTTCCATCAGACAACAGTGCACTGATTGTCATCCAAAACCTACTCACCCTCTATGAATGCGTTAACAATAGAAGAACAAGTAGAGAAAACAATCTGTGGGCGGTTCTCGACAACAATCCTGGGCACGCAGTGGCAAAGCTAAGAGCTTTAATGAGTAAGGTATGTGTTTGTGTTCGCGCTTCTGTCATCTCTCTGAATCAGATAGCTTTCCGAAAACTCGGCCAACTTTCAAGGCAAACTTCCTTTCATACAATTACGAAACTTCCAAACCCTTGGTGTTGGACGCTGGCTCGATGACGAAATCATCAATTATTTCGTCAAAAAATGGTGCTCGAAATCAGGCACTACCGTCGGCTTCAGCACCTTTTTTGCTTCGAAAGTTCTTTTTCAAGAAAATGATTGCGTTAATCCTAAAGACAAGGTAACCACTGCTGACGAACGACTTGTCAGAGGCTGGTACCTTGACGCAGTAGTAAATATCTCTTCATTTCTGACTTGGCTAACTCTGACGCGACTTGGTAGAAAGGTATCTCAAACTGGGATCGCGTATTTATACCTATCAATGAAAGCAAGACTCACTGGTATTCCGCCCGCATCGATTTCCACCTCAAGCGCATCGATATTTATGACAGTCTAAAAGATCGATATGCTGGCAATCGGGGCAAGCCGGTGTTGCTCAGAAGGAATGCTCCACTCATGATGGTGAGACCCACTCTTTGAGCTCTGAATCTTGCTTGATTCGAGCATGTTTTACTAGATCTTGATGTGGCTCACAGAAGTTTTGAGCCGAATCCGGGGAGAAGATATTGATCTCACCAGCCGTTCGGAAAGTGATTGGGTATGCGACCCTCACTTCAAGGTTTGTTTCAAGTTTGTGGACGCCTATATTGATTCTCACTCAGTTTCTAGGTGTGTTTTCAGCCCAATAGCTTCGATTGTGGGGTACACCTATTGTGGCATCTTCGCCATGTACTGGAATTTCGTCAAGTGCTGCCGAGCCATGGACATGGGGACGAGAGCTTAGGACATCTTGCATTCACAAATAACATGGTTGGTAAACGTTTGCGACTAGCCCGTGAAATGCTTGATGACATTGGGCTTGGACTAGTGTAGCAGTTATTATTATTATTTGTATCTGCGGACTATCTGTATCACTTCCTAATGCTGTCGTAGCATCTGTACCAGCAATACTATTTTATTTCATTTTTAAAAGTTTTTTTACTAATATGTATGATCGCCTCGCACCGTCGGGCGCCTAACTCTTTATCTCAACATCCATGAGCTTGTCCAAGACCATACAATGCAATTAATATTATACAGCCAAGTTAATGTCGAGCAGTTCGAGTTCCGTAGAGCTTGTACATGGCCCTGAAGATGTTTCTCCTCGGACTAGCCAGGTGAGCTGCTCCATCCGCTCTGTCCCGGGATCTTAGCTCAAAGATTTCCAAGCAACACCTCTGATTCTACATCTGCTCCATCCTATTACCACGTCATATTCAAATTCTCGTGTGCTTAGTACGAGAAGTCGCCCAGCTTCCCCCGGTGTCCTTCAAGATCCAAATGAGGCTGGCCAGTAAGAATCTGGAAGTTTTATCATCTTTTGCGTCACAAGCTGCGTGGAATTGTAACTGGGCTGGAGGGTGTCAAAGTGCTGGCAGCGAGGAAGATATAGGTTACTTGTCAGATTAGATATAAAGGTATTGCGCCCATTATCTTTTTTCTGAGAAAATACTAATCCCGTACCCAGATTGGGGTGCCCAGCTCAGCACGACCTTACGACAGCCTTAATACACCACGGACACGCCTCTCAGCGTTTCACTCTCTTCTCCACGCTGACTCGGTCGCTTTTCTCTTCTAAGCCTCTCCCCCCGTTTACCAATTGAGAACAAAACGACCGCGAGGATATCAACGATTCCAGAGATGGGTGGGTGCCGGCGCCGAAACGGACGCGAGGTCAGATATCCACACACACACCTGCCTTCCTTCATCCTATCCCTCCCCACCTCTGTATCCCCAGTGCATAGAGTTCGTCTTCTTGCCTAGGTTTCAAAACCCTACTGTGTGGACGGGAAGACTCAGATTTTTGCCACGTCTTTGCTAAGGGGGCAGTGCAGAGCGCTGATTGCTACGACCGAGCCGTACCAAATCCAAATCCACCGCGTCCACCTTCAGCGCCATCACACCCACTCAAAACTTATCTTTCGCGTCATTTTATAATAATCGTAATACACTCCTACGGATACACTTCTACGGACGAGCTCCTCAGTTTCGCAATATCAAGCACTCTTTTACCGCAGCCTACGGCGACCTGAACCCTTATTACCGCCACTTCAACCGCCCATCTTCAGGCTGGATCAGGCTGGAGAGCGATTTTTCTGTGAGGACGAAGAGGAAGGCAGACATGTTAGGCGCCAAGGGTATCTGGTGTTTCTCATTGGATAGGCATGAGAGTGGGAATAGGAATGGTTCGGATGAGGGACCTATAAAGGGAAAAGGATGGAAGAGTGAGTTGGTTTTTTATTTTCGTTTGGTGTCGGCGTGTTGACTGATATTATTTGTTTGTCCTTTCCTTTGCAGATATCGATTCTATGCCCTACTTTGACGTACATCTCGAACTGCGATATTACACCGTTTCGCGCCGGCCCGTTCTTTCAACTTTGGCCGAATGGTGCTATTGTAAGGGGGCGATCCAGGTTTTAGACATGGGTAAGTGGTTTCTCTTCTGGCATTTATCTATCCTATCCTACTCCGCATTGCTCTCCTACTTACCTTCTGTTTGCGGCTCCGCTTCTTGCTTTTGCTTTTGATCGTTCAAAATTATTGACAATCGCTTCTTTTCCTTAATCTGGTCAGATAGAACCAAGTGTCAAATAATCAAGCAGAATCAACCTCGTCCTTATCCCCCGCTGCTGCCACGACCGCCATTGCCGTGCACAGTTCCTCTTCCCGTAGCTGCCAAAATTTGCACATGCTCCCAGGTTCGCAATCTTGAGAGAGAGGACAATATGACGAGATTATTTATTGGCTATTGGGGGATAGGGATGGACGGATGATAGGATGAAGGAGAGGGATAAAGATGAGAGGGGTACAGCGTAAGGCGAGGAAGGAAGGATATGAGTATGTTAAATGGGTTAGTTTCCATTCCCCTTCCACGCACGACATAGGCTGAGCAATTTTTTTTACAGGAATGGAGATGCGATTCAGGATGTTCAATGAACTCCTGCTGACTCAGACATTCTCCAACTCGGCCTCCCGCAGAAATGATATGCGTCTTCTTCTAAAAGTTTCCGGATGCTCAGCTAAAACACTTCAGCACACTCTCCTACAGGGACGGCTCACCCTCCAGAACCCGAGTGTACTTTCGACAAACGTACGTTGTCATCTGCACTTTCTACACCTTTGCAGAAAATGATAGCCCTTTCTAGCTCTGAAGTTAAATACTAGCATGGATGGCCCAAAAACAAAGTACAAATCGGATAGGTACGTTTCCACCTGTTCAAAATATAATGCCCTTTTGATCGTCTCATAACAGCCGAACTCGAAGCTCTTCTGTAAGAGAAAAACGTCGAAACCTAAAGACTCATGAGTTCTCCGCAGATTAGTAGTCCAGCATCGTCTCACCACGACAGAGAGTGGGTTTGGCTCTGAATCAGACACTTGATTGTCTGGTTCCATCCTAGCCCTTGTGCACGCTGCTCAACAATGCCATCAATGTATGTTTCGTGGACATATTGGCGAATCGATTTACCCGGAGCTGATCTTCTGCAACACTTGTGAGCGACGAATTCGGCTTATCTCCGGTCTTTTCTGACATGTTTTGACACAGGGTCGACCTATTCTTCACTTTCCATCCGCATGCGGTCAGCTATTCCATGTTCCGACATTCATGACACTCCTTGCCCTCCCCCAATCATCCAGAGTTTCCTGCTGTACCGGTGTTTCACGCCATTTGTGGGCGCTTCTTACACTGCTGCTGTTTGTTGTGCGCCGCCTCCCAACTTTGATAAGATCTCCCCTGGTATGCATCCATAAAGTTCCCTTGATGTACATAATTGATCTGATTCGCCCCTCAAAAGGATATCTTTGCTGAGTGATGTCGTATGAATGAGAATCGGCCCGATTCATTCTCAGAGCAACAAGCTGCCCGCGCCAGAAGCACTGCAACGGATCGAGATCCTAGGACTGGAGCTCTTACAAGTCCTGCAAGGTGCGATTCTTTGCCTGCCGCGGTATATTCTTTGTTTGATTGTCGTCCTGTGTGTGTAGCTTCTGTTCTTCTCAGTTGGTATCACTGCTCGAACGCAAGTTACGTTTTGTCTCCTGTCAAGTAGCTCATATTGATGGGTGGTCTTACACTCTATGCAGCTGTCTATCCCGCTCGGCCTAAACATATGCCCGCCTTTCCGTACGATATCAAGTCGACAAGACCAGCTTCTATATTGAAGCCGGCGAAGAATGTAATATAGGATGAGATGCGACGAAGTGTCTTTTGGCGAGCATATCCAGTGGAGCGCCAGCATGACTGCAGCAATGGATGGGCGCTCAGTGCTCAGCTTGGGTGATCAAGACATATGTCAGCTACTTCCTGTCCGACTTGATCAGTTTGAAAACAGGTGCGTTTGCAGGTGTGTTTTTACCAGTGTTTAGCGTTAATGCGTAAAAGTAGACTCTGGTTTCACCCAGTGAGCGTCAGTGGGCCCACTCGAATGATCTGTTGTCGGTTCATCCTGATAAATAAACGGATGGTATCATTCTTTATGCGAAAGTGACTCTTCTACTTTGTAGGTCGGCTTTTTTTTTTCTAAAAAAGCGGCAGTTCACTCTGATTTTAGCGAAAGTCAATCTTTCAATTCCCACTTTCGAGCCAAGCCCTTTGCAGGAGACGGACAGGGAAACTTATCGTACAATACCTTTGATGCCGACAAACCGGTAGACCCTCGCCATACCATGGCTTTCATCGATTTGGATGGTACTGTCGCATCTTTTATTGCCACATTCCCGACAAATCTATGAAACCCGGTCGTTGGTGGCAAGATGGATTGTACACTGTTCGCTGCATTGATCATGTCCCATGTGTATGTTTTATTTCTGTCTGTAACCTTGCTAGCACTCAAAATATCGTCGAAACTAGCGCCATGATTATTCTTTGACCTATCTTTCCTTGAATCATTTGTTGCAGTGTGTGAAATTGTTTCTCCTCTCTATTGCTAATGAGAGTCCCTCTCTTCCAGTTTTGTTTCTTTGTTACTGGGCGCATCCTTACGCGTTCTTGCAAGCTGCTGTTGAAGAGTCTGCTAAACCTCAAATCAAGACCTTCTGCCAAGACTTGGGAGTCGTTAGGTGAGTGGAAGCGTGTTTAGTCTATCTCATCACTTATTTTTCTCTATAGATCGGCCATTGAACAGATGGCTATCGTCTTGCATTACATCTCTTGAAAATGCTGGATTCACTGACTTCGAAAACGGAAGGACAAGGGCAAGACTAACCTCTGGCCCGTCGTTTTCTGGCTTTTCTTTTGCGAAATGGAACTGCTTGAAAAATAGTTGTGATTTATCAAGTTGTTCCGAGTTCGTTTCCACACCCGTCATCTGCTGACACTACAGCGAGTACCAATATCCGCAACGCCTTTTCCCGGTGATTCAAACTCGAGTGGCGGCGTCAGTAGAACAGAGAAAAAGTTGAATGAAGTTCTTAAAGATTGGAAATACGCTATTCAAGCAACGACTTTCCAGTGGGTAATTTCTTTTTTATTTATTATTTAATCGTTTTTTGGCTGTTCGCTTCTTTCTCTGTTGCTGACAGCTCTGGTTTTTTTTTGTTCGTATATAGTATCATGAAAGCACGGAAGACGATGAAGAACCATGCGCTGATTCAGGAGGCTATTTCGCGGTTTGCACCTAAGATTTCGGATATCAAAAAGGTGATTTTGTGCCTTCCCTCTTCAGTTGAGGGTCCGATGGTTGACAGTTACTCTATATCTCAGGCTATAGGAACGCTTTTGGAGAAGGGTCGAAGGATGCGTTTGCTTACTCTATGTTGCACGATGTGATGCTTTCGTTTGCGTTATCATAAAACCACTCCGCAAGCGATTCGAATCTCATGTCAAGCAGGCCTGTCGTCCATCTCGAAGCTGATTGGAGCAGGAGGGAACGTGGAGAGTATCGACCCCAAAGTGTACGCTGATGCATTGCTGGAGGTGCACAAGAAGAATTCGGAGATGGCGGGGAGGAGCTTCAAGAGTGGGGCGAGTTTTGCAGGGGGTTTGTTAACCGCAATGCTGTAACCGGATGATCATCAACTAAATCCCCGAGCTTATCGCCAAGCATGCGGATATGTTGTTGAGGAAGAACAACGAGATAGCCGAGGAAGAAGATTTGGAGGGAGCGTTGAACTGAGTCGTGCGCTTTTTTGTTCTTTGCCTTGTATCGATGCGTGTGCTAATACTCCAATTGAAAAGACGGTGTTGTTCAAATATCTCAAAAATGAGGATGTCTTCCAGACGTTCTCCACCGCTAAACGATCCAAACGTCTCATTCGCGGGGTATCTGCGTCTGAAGAGAGTAAAGCCAGTATGATCTCGAGACTTAAGGAAGCGGAGATTTCGAGTACACCAATACGCTCCAGCGCATGTTCACCGGTCCGTTTTTTTCCTCATGTTCCCCTTTTACGATTCATTGTCTCAACTCTTTTCTTTTCTTCTGGGGCAGCGTGGACGCGAGTTTACGTCCACGCCATTATCCTGGATGTTGTAACTTTTCCTTTAGGCTGCCCACAAGCTCTTCGCGCCGCTATATCGACCGAACGACTAGACCCCGCATAAAAAACCATGTCCTTACATCCAGTACATCCTGAATGTTTAACAGCGCCGCTTCGCTTTCCCGTCCGACATGCACCATTCTTGTGTACTACGGCAATTGGACCAGCATATCTTACCTCCCCAAGACGGTCCCAAAACACATGGAAAACTGTAAAGCCAAACGGAGAAGTGAGCTGGGTAGTGATCAAGAGCGACACTTGAACGTCGCTCACGCTTACATCTCCGCGCACCCTCGCTTGATAAATGGATATAGAACATTATCGAGTGCCTAGAAATGGACTGACGATGCTCTCTGCTACTGTTTCATCGACGCTCCCGACAACGACAGCGGCTTGGCCGTATTCTATTGCATGCTCCACGTCCCCCCCCTCCGTATCACCCTCCATCTCTGCAACTAGTCCGTCGTTGTCTTGTCCTTCATGCTCGTTATTTGCCCCTCCTCCTCCTTCTGCGTCTCTTCTGCGTTCTGCTGATGCTTCCCTGGCTGCTATCTGACGACGACGTCATCACTCCCCGGCTTTTATCGTCGTTGGTACCCGTCTACCTTCTTCTCCTCCGTCCTCTGCGTCCCACACCATCGCCTCCGTCATTACTCTTCGGCATCTCCGCTTCTCCGCCTTATCTACTCCCGCACCAACCAAAACTCAAACTCAAACCCGAAAGCCAAATCTAAACACAGCCGCCTTCCGGAACAAAAGAACAGGTGGGTCTTCTTCGCGTTCTGTCGAACGTTCGCAGAACTTAGGTCTGTGTTGGGATGTCAATGGGTTTGAGGAAGGGAGATGTTGAGAGGTTTGGGGAGCGTTTGGTGCGATTGAGGGATGTGAGGGAAGGTGGGAAGACAAGGGAGGGAGAGGGGAAGGGGAAGGGGTGTCTGCGTCTTTGGAACGAGGACAGAGGGGGAGGAGGGGAGAAGAGATGTTTGTTTGCTCTTTGATTTCTTTCTTTTTTTCGAGTTCTTTCGCTGATTTTGATTTTTGTGTTTTTTTTCTGGCTTGTTTTGGCACTATATGTTCAAGTTGTTAGTTATGATATACACGTGCACCGTGGATTGCCTTCTTTGTCTATATTGATTGTTTATAGTATTGTTGTATCAGATTTTCCGAAATGAAAACACAATTTTGGTTTTTCTTTAAGTTAGCGCTCGTTCTTGACCTCATCTATGTACGAGGACACTAGCGCCTCTCCATAATCTTTCTCTCTTCTTCTTCCTCACTCCCTAGGATTACCTTCCTTCTCCGCCAACGGCCACACCCTCCATCGAAACCAACGCCTCGCCAAAAAAACATCCTGGTCGAACCGTCCTACACAGAATCGGAAATGAAACAGATATTAGGATGCAGAAATGCAAACAAAGAGGTGTACGGTTAATTGTACTCTTGTTGCCCTTTTTGTCAAGGGTAATTTGGGATTTTGGAGTTTGTTATAGTAGGGAGCTTCTTTAACATGCCATACCACTTGTAATAAAATGAATTCATAATGTATGTACACCTTCAGGCCTCTCCAGGATTCTACAGGAAGCTCAAGAATTTAAAAAAATCCTGGGATCATGGGAGCACCCCGGCCCCCCAGGAACCTTCAGGACACCTAAAGAGATAAAGGTTTTAGCTCATATCCTAGGTGTCCTAGGAGCCAAGTGTTTTTCCAGATGTTATTCCTCATCCCTGCAACCTCTCCCCGTTCCCAGCGGTCCTTGGGAAGATATTGGCGTTGATCTAATCGGCGAACTACCCATGACGCAGGATGGACACAATGCAGTCATCACATTTGTCGACCACTACACCAAAATGATCCACTGTCTCCCCACAACCACTGAAATCACTGCTGAAGGGGTTGCCGACTTCTACTACCGAGAAATATTTAGACTCCACGGACTTCCCAGACGGTTCCTCTCAGATCGTGGCCCTCAGTTTGCTGCTGAAGTGATGCGCCACCTACTAAAGCTACTCGGTGTTGAATCTGCGCTCACTACGGCATATCACCCAGAAACCAACGGACAGACTGAACGAGCTAATCAGGAAATCGAACGTTACATCCGGATGTACACTAGCCGACGCCAAGATGACTGGGACCACCTGCTACCTACTGCCGAATTCGTCATTAACTCCCGTATCCACTCAGCCCATAATCATTCCCCTTTCGAAGTCCTCTACGGATATACTCCTGAATTTAACATCCCCGTCGGAGTGTCCAAATCGTATCCCTCCATCAATCAAAGGTTGGAAGTCCTCCGTCACGCAAGGGAAGATGCGGAGGCTGCACTCCGCATGAGTAAACAAAGAATCAGAGAATCGGTAGCAGGGAAGGTACAGGAATTCAAAGTAGGCCAACCTGTATGGCTTTCCACCAAAAACGTTAAAATCCAACAAAAACATGGAAAACTTGGAAGCCGTCGCCTAGGACCATTCGAAGTCGCCGAAAAGACCGGGCCACTTACATACCGACTCTCCCTTCCCTTCTGGATGAAAATCCATGACAACATTCACGTCGATCGCCTATCTGCCTGGAAAGGAAATGAAGTCAATGGAATTACGCCACCGCCACCAGAACCCGAAATCATCGATGGTGAAGAACACTGGGAAGTAGATCAAATTGTGGATAGCAGGATATTTGGACGATGGAAGAAGCTCCAATTTCTGGTTAGATGGAAAGGTTACGGCGAAGGAAAAGAAAATTGGGAACCAGAGGAAAATTTGGTGGGAACGAGCGACGAAGCTATTGCTGAATTTTATCAGGCTCATCCTAGTGCCCCACGAAAAATTTCAGCCACCGTTTTCCACTCCCTGCCCTGGCAACCATACGAGAACTTTACAGAAACCGTCGCTGGGACATCGACTGTAGAAGGGGGGTAATGTCGTGACAACCGGTACTTACATCATTTTTCTCACATTCTATTCATTTATCCCACGCCACCTCTTTTCTTTATCATGTGATCGTGCTTACTACTCACACTTCTTCGACTCATTGCTTCACATCCATTTCACAATAGCGTACTATCTCTTTTCTTCCTTATTGTTTTATCGCCTTATTGTTACACCTCACTCCCATTCGCTGTTATTATTCTTTCACCTCCTTCCTCTCACAGCTGCCATACATTTATTGTCTTTACACTTACTTTCTCTCGCGCTGTCGTTCTACACTCTCGCGCTATTATCTTTTCACCTCTTTGTTGTTCTCTTACTCTTATTGTCTCACTACGTATATAAGGACTGTAGATAGCTCCCTAGTTCCCTATCTCGACCTCTTGGTCATTGGGAACTAGGTTTGTGTTGTATCTCTTCTTCTGTGTCAATATCTAACTTGGTCATTGGGAACTAGTTATCCTTTGAGCCCTTGTGATTGGCCCTTCGTGCTATCACTGCTGTTGAGATCATTCATCCTTCATCACCCTTGTACGCTGCGCTTAAGTTCGGACTCCGTCGTCTTTGAAGCTTGCCGGCTACTTGGTCTGTGCTTTGTACTTTGTGCTTTGTGCTTGTGCTTGTGCTTGTGCTTCATCTCGTGCTTACTCGTTCCGGTCGTTCCGATCCTCGTCGCGACACAGCTGTTCTGGATAATGTACCACGGCTGAAATCCAAAATGGGGATTCAATTGTTCCAGCTAGTTATAGGCGTCATCACATCAGCATACGAGCCATTCACGGTGAAAGCATTAACAAAGATGCTGGAACAACAGTCACAAGTGGCCATTGACTATTCCATGGTTGATGGCATGATAAATGACTTGCCTGCAGTTCTATCCACCAACAACGGACAGATTTTCTACCATTTATCATTGGCAGAATTTCTGAGAGGTTCAGAACAATGTCCAACACAGTACCGGATATCACATAAACACTGTCATGAAATGCTTGGAAGTATTTGCTTAAAAGTGATGATGAGGGAGCTAAAATTCAATATCTGCAATCTTGAAACATCATCAAAAAGAAACTCAGATATACTGGATTTGGAGGAAAGAATAGAGCAACAAATTTCTCTACAGTTACAATACAGTGTAAAGTGGTGGGGATATCACATTGAAAATGGAAATTGTTCAAATGAAACCAGCACCAATATGATGGATATCATCAGTGGTAGCCACACAATATTCTGGATAGAATGCATGAGTTTGTTGCAAACAGTGACAGGGATCAAAGCAAATGCAAAAAAAGTGGGAGCATGGTCAAGAACACATAAGGTGAATAAGAAAGTGGTTGTCCATATGCAGTAAACTAATTTTCAAATAAGATGTATGAAGTAGCAGTTACAATGCAGGAAGTGGAACATTTCACTGATGCATTTAGAGTTCCTTTATTTGAAAGCACACCGCACTTGTACATATCAGGCTGTGCATTGACACCAAACATCTCTCCTTTGAGAATGGACAAAAGTGAATGGAATCAGAGGGGAGTAAAAGTGAAAAGAGCAGGTAGCACGGAAATACAGTGGGAAAATACACTGCAACACATACATGTGGGATCTCGAGTATATAGTGTTGCAGTGTCACTCAATGGCCAGATAGTTTCTGGGTCTGCTGATGCAACACTGAAAATTTGGGATGGTCAGACAGGACAGCAGATTGGGGATCCACTCCGTGGGCATAAAAAGTCAATTAACTCAGTGGAATTTTCACCAGATGGTCAACAGGTGGTTTCTGGCTCATATGATCTAACGGTGAGAATTTGGAATGTTTGGACAGGACAGCAGATTGGAGATCCACTCCATGGCCACACTGACTTGGTTGAGTCAGTGGGATTTTCACCTGATGGTCAACAAGTGGTTTCTGGCTCATCTGATAGAACAGTAAGAATTTGGAATGTTCAAACAGGACAGCAAATTGGGGATCCACTCGAAGGCCACACCAATAAGGTTAACTCAGTGGGATTTTCATCTGATAGTCAACAGGTGGTTTCGGGCTCATCCGATACAACAGTGAGAATTTGGAATGTTCAAACAGGACAGCAGATGGGAGATCCACTCCATGGCCACACCAATAGGGTTAACTCAGTGGCATTTTCACCTGATAGTCAATATCTGGTTTCTGGATCATCTGATAAAACAGTGAGAATTTGGAATGTTCAAACAGGACAGCAGATTGGAGATCCACTCCAAGGCCATATCCATTGGGTCACCTCAGTGGCATTTTCACCTGATAGTCAACAGGTGGTTTCTGGCTCATCTGATAAAACAGTGAGAATTTGGAATGTTCAAACAGGACAGCAAATTGGGGATCCACTCCAAGGCCACACCAATAAGGTTAACTCAGTGGGATTTTCATCTGATAGTCAACAGGTGGTTTCGGGCTCATCCGATACAACAGTGAGAATTTGGAATGTTCAAACAGGACAGCAGATGGGAGATCCACTCCATGGCCACACCAATAGGGTTAACTCAGTGGCATTTTCACCTGATAGTCAATATCTGGTTTCTGGATCATCTGATAAAACAGTGAGAATTTGGAATGTTCAAACAGGACAGCAGATTGGAGATCCACTCCAAGGCCATATCCATTGGGTCACCTCAGTGGCATTTTCACCTGATAGTCAACAGGTGGTTTCTGGCTCATCTGATAAAACAGTGAGAATTTGGAATGCTCAGACAGGACAGCAGATTGGAGATCCGCTCTATGGCCACACTGATGTGGTTGACTCAGTGGCATTTTCACCTAATGGTCAACAGGTGGCTCCTGGCTCAGATGACAAAACAGTGAGAATTTGGAATGTTCAAACAGAACAGCAGATTGTAGATCCATGGCATGGCAACACTGACTCCATCAATTTGGTGGCATTTTCACCTGATGGTCAACAGGTGGTTTCTGGCTCAGATGATAAAACAGTGAGAATTTGGAATGTTCAAACAGAGCAGCAGATTGGAGATCCATGATTGGAGATCCATGCCATGGCCACACTGACTCCATCACCTCAGTGGCATTTTCACCTGATGGTCAACAGGTGGTGTCTAGCTCATATGATCAAACAGTGAGAATTTGGAATGTTCACACTGCAGGCCAGCAGATTGGAAATCCGGTCCCTGACCCTTCTACCTGTATTCCTCCTGCAGAATTTTCACTCAAATCCCCTAAGCTTGTTCACGCCTTAATATCTGAAGGTATCATGACATCATTACATTCCCAGGTAGAGAACTCCCTTCAGCTTCCACCAGGAATTTCCCATGGATATATCAATCGGCAGGGCTGGCTCTGCTCACAGGACAATCAACTTCTCCTCTGGCTTCCACCTTGGATGGTTGGTGGATTCAGAGACAAATGCCAAGTTTTGACCATTCCTCCTGATGCTCTCAATTGTGCTGTTTCTGTAAATTGGGAAAATTTTGTTTATGGTCCTTCTTGGGCACAATGCTGGGATTCCAGCTTATCCACTCAAGTTTTTCATCCACAGTAAGCCACCTTTTCTGTGTGGAAATATTTTGATTGTATACTTTCTTTTTTTACTGCTAGCCTTCTTCTAAATTACTATTTTCTTCATTTTTCCTGCACCTCTCATAATTTCTGTTGAAGAATGTTGTAATCATTACCGTTTTCACCATTGTCCTCCTTCTCTGCCGTATTTTTCTTCTATCGGTCCTCGAAGTATCAAGTCGGAGTCTCCATTAAAAAGCCCGTCTTAGTGTCCTCGTAATAAACGACTTCCGACCATACAAGTCGCTGAGGATTTCTCTTTCCAAAGGCGGCATATTCCTCGCCGTGCGAGAACAAATGCAGAGGTACTTCTTTTGGCTCTCTCTCTCTGTCTCTTTCCCTTGTCTGCCGTCCGACTCTCTCGGCTTCCACACGCCGCTTGAAATCGCGCTCACATCGGCTGAATATATACGATTTCGATTGGGCTTGAGATAGGACTGGGGACTGGGACTGGGCTGCACGTCAGACGCACGGGCAAGAAGAAATTCGGACCAAGATAGAAAACATAATTCACAAAATTCGGTCAAAATATAAGTAAGAAAAGTAAAGCCAGCGACGATACAACGACGAACTGACCAAGGAAAGAGTTATAAAAATGCAGCGTTAGATAAAGGCTTTCCAAAAGGCTGGGATAGTACAAGAAAAAGCTTTCTCATGCGCGCTTAGTGTGGCGTCAAATAAACCAAATAGAATTTTGATCAAGAACCTAAGGAAGGACCTCGAAACGTACATTCCCATTTGTGCCGGTGGATTGTGAAGACCAAGTGAAGCCTGCAGGGGGTCAATCATTAGAATGCAAAAAAAAAAAAAGAACAGCACGGTGACGAACTCGATCTAAGTGTGCACACAGCGAAAAAGACCCGACTTGGTTTGTCCTATTGGTTTCGAGCGGCAAAAATCGAGGAATGATGGCACCCAGAGTCCAACACTCTGCTTCTTGCTTTTCGTGCGTGAAAAAAAGGAAAAGCGGTCGCGCCGAGGCTTGAAAACGAAAAAAAAAAAAACCTGTTGGACAAATTTCATTGCTGTCTGTGTTGAAGGAACGAGGCGTGCGATGAGTCTTTATTAAAATTGGGGAAAGGAATCTTGTTGAAGGGCGTCTTAAACCCGAAAATTTTGCAGCTGCTGCTCTAGAGCAATTGGACGTGTCAAAGAGTTTTCTGCCAAGGTAGATGCTCAACACCAAAGCAATAAAGCAATGAAGCTTAGTGTAATGAAGACGTACACAAATCATCCTGGGCTGCATTTCCTAAAGGTTTTTTTCTAATTTTGAATTTTTTTTTGCTATCCTTGTCGCTTGGCTTGACCTGGAGGCACGATTTTGGTCCTTTTGAAATTGATTCATTTCTCTTGACCGCCGGGGAAGCATATTGAGCCATGAGAAGTGCTAGTCCAAGGATTTGGAGGCGCCGCCGCCGCAGTGGTAAGGTGCAGAGGAAAGGTCACCGTCACGTCGGATTGGGATTATCCGGGCCGATGCTGAAGTTTGAATTTTTAGTCAGCTTAGCCAGGTAGATAAGATGTAGATAAGAGACAAGTCTAAGCGCCTTACCTTCTTGCTTGTCGACGTGGATGTAAGTCAAGTCCAAGTCCTTTACGAAAGCGAAAAGCGGTGTATAGGCGGTCGATTTCAAACTGGCTGTCCAAAAAGTGCGGACTGATTAGTGCGCTTAGTTGGTATATAACGTCTAATACCTTCCTCTCTCGTTCAGGTAGGGTAACATTTGGGTATCGCGACTGCCCCCGACTGTTTTAGAGCTCATTTTCATCAGCGGCATATATTTTGGAAATATCACCCAGCGAATGTTGGAAAATTGTTTCTCGGAGAAGCCAGTGAAAACATAGCCCAACGGCGGACCTGCGGCTTCAATGCTCTCCATCACACCAGCTGGTAACCGACATGGTAACTAACACATGATTTTGTTCCCTCACTCAAACTCCAATGGACGTAAACATACAATACAATCCATACAAGAACGGGTAGAACGAATTCCGTGGGCCCTCTAACACAGCTCCGCCAGAATTGAATTTCAAACGCGGATAATACAGTCATTCGGTAGTCCTTGAGACAAAACTTTTTCAATGACGAATTATCAGAGATTTAGGCCAATTTTATAAAATCTAAGTAGACAGTATCCTTTAGGAGGGTTCTAAGGTCATAAATATATTTTTATACCTAATTCACTACAAGACACATCGTGTTATTGCTGGCTTTGAGAGAGGACCAAAATGTCACAAAATGGAGTCCTTGATACAGCCCGGTCCGGTGTGACATTCCGGCGCTAATTGCAGTTGTGTTACTCAGCCCCATCACTTTGCTCACTCCCGCTGCCATCGTATTCGTTGTCACTGCCTCTATCCTCCCCCAAGTCTTCCTCATCTGCTGTACTCATCTGGGCTGTCAACTCTCTCTTGGAGATGTGCTTGGGCTTTGAAGGTAGGTCCTTCTTTCGTGCCCCTTTGAGCTGAAGCTGCTTGCACCTTTCCTCGTGCGCTTCAAGGTCCGCTTTGTGTTTTTCCATAATCTCGTTCCATCTGGCCTCAATTCTAACCTTTATTGCCTTTTTTTCCTCTCGCTTCTTAGCTCCAGCTCTCTTTTCATCCCTCTTCCTTGCCTCTTCCTCCTCATGACTCTTCAGGGCATCGGCAATTGCTTCAGTGGTCCAGATTCGCCCATATCCGGGATTAGGGAGCGCAATGGTGCGATTTCTCTGCCGCTTCTCCCGCTCTTTCTCGTGAACCACCTTATTCATCTTCATCAGTGCTACATCCTGCAAGATTGCTTGTGCCGAGAAGATCTCCTGGTTGCCATGCATCACTGAAACCTGCTGTCGAGCTTGGCTCAGTGCTGTGGTGAGCTCAGAAACCCTTCTCCCCGTATCCCCAGTATTCACTGGGGTTTCCAGGAGTGACCAGTCTGGCTCTTGAATTTGAGCAGGTGAACGTTTCAGCATGCGAGGGAAGGGTGTTTTAGAGGTGTAGGGTTCTTTGGATGTGAGGAACGAGCCGGATGAGGTTGCTGATAAGTTTGAGTAGGTGATTCTCATTCGTTTTGATGGTGTATCGTTGACAGGTGTGTTAGGTCGCTTCCGAGTTGGTGTACAAGGGTTTGAAGTGGGTGGTATGGCAAGGGAAATCTGAGAAGACAAGGACAAGGATGAAGCGACTGCATTGGAGGGAGAGGCATCGAGGTTGGTTGGATGGTAAGTGCGAAAGCTTTGCATGATTGCCCTGACTGGGCTTGTCTGTGTCAGGGTAAAAGAACCTTTTATTGACGAAGCTTCTGCAGGTTTCATCTGCTCGGGAGTGATGATATCTGGGTTGTAGGGATAGATACCTGTCACTTCAAAAGCTTTCTTTATGGACTCTGCAGAGAATGACCGCAGAAATGCCTGACCGAACACCCCCGCAAAGTCTGATTTTCCCACTGCGTGCTGGTGAGCTGCCTCAAATGCCCCAACTGCTTTCTTCAGCTCGGTCTTCAACTTTGCAAAGCACACAACATCCAGCCCCTGGAGTGCATGAGTACAATGGGGGGGATAGCTTATGATCCGTATGTTGAGGCGCATGGCAAAGTCAATGACCTCGGGTGAGAAGTGTGATGAGTGGCCATCCATGAACAGTACGCGTGTTCGGCCATTGGCCTTGGAACAAGTTGCAGGCTCAAAGACATCTTGGATCCAGTTGTTGCAGATTGTACTGTCAGTCCAGCCTTTCGGCGAACAGACAAATCTGCGGGAGTGTCAGGCTTTGTAACAGATGAGGAGTGTTTGTTTATATGCACGTTGCATTGCCCACATTATTTTCAGTCCATTTTGTGTACAGATTCTGACCTTTGAAGATCATTGTTGGTGCTAGTGCAGTTCCGTCGGCACAAATCATTACAATTGCAGTGACAGTTTCACGGTTTGCACCACCCTGCGCATGTTGAGTCTTTTTTCCCTGCACCTTTGCAACTCTCTCCTTTCCTATATTTCCTCGAGGACAATTTGTCTCATCCATTCCCCAGATGCACTCCGGAGCAATATCATCATCCACAACACCCTCTTTCACCACATCAAACCATCCCTTCACCACTGATGGATTCAAGCATTGTGCGCGCTGGGTGTCGAGACTTCTGCTCCAGCCAGTACTGATCTCAGGATGTCGACCCAAGAACTCTGTAACCCATGATGTTCCGACAGGATGCTTTTCAGGATGATTCTGTCGACGGATGAATTTGGCATGTAGGCAAATTTGTTTGCGATTGGGAGGCAGTGCTTGGCCGCATCTTTCAATGATCCAGTCTGCCAGTGTCTCTTCTTCGGCAGGTGTAAGTTTTTGCTTCGTAGTGTTAAACTCCTGTATCGTTTGCATTCCTTTGTATTTTCGGCTAATGGCCATTTTATCTATGCCAAACTCATCTGCAATGTCTCGTAAACTGCCACCTTTCTCTCCTCTGCTCTTCTTTTCCATTTCTGTCTTGTACATATCCACAGCAACTTTCAGGCGTTGATTTCGGTCTTCAGTGGCTTCATGCTGCTTCTTCAGCCGGGATTTGGCTTTTCCAACCATGAGGTCGCGTCTAGCAAGGATGAATGAATGATGGTGAAACACGTCCGTCAGCGGCTGTCACGCTCCTCCCGCCCCACTTTTTTGGTGGCTTTCCTGAGTGTTTCATGGTCCAACCCTCCCCAAATTATGATTCATTCGTCAGAGAAGATCGTTACCAATGGAGCACAAAAAAATTGTAGTTTATTTCCCGGTAAAAATCAGGATTTAATTGCCTTATAAAAGTTTTCGGGCCTATAACCGCAACTTTTTGGCATTCGTTGTGCTCTTACATGGCAGGTTCTGACCCAACTAGCTTGAAACTTTTTGACAGGGTGCTTTACATGTTAGAATATATTTTAGTCTACTCAGTTTTGTAGAAAGAGACTGGGTACGGTCATAATTCGGATTTGTATCAAGGACTACCAATGTCTCAAGGACTACCGAATGACTGTAGGCAGAAGCTGTAAATAAAGAACATCGGTAAGTGTTGACTCTATACATTGCTTTCGGGAGACCGTTCTCGTCTAACAGTGTATAAATATGTCACATTCGTCGCTGGACTTCAGTCCTTCCTCTCGTTCTTCCCTCTTCTTCCCTACCGAACACACTTCACTCATTCTCTTCTTCTTCCACCCTCCATGTACCGGCGACTTGTATGGATTTCAAAGCTGATTTTGTTCTTATATGTTGCAGTGGCGATCGGATTTCTTGTGTACATTATGACAACCATCGGAATCTCACTCTTCATTGAAGTTACTGCATCTTTGAGGAAGTCAAATAAGGAGGGAGTTGATCTAGTTATTGATCTGCTCACGTTGTTTTTTTTTGTTCCTTCCGTGTAAGTTGTACAATCCGTAGTACTTTTCCCCCCGATTTTACCCACAAACTTATACTAAACATGTTCGCAGGTTCCTCTCTGCAGCATTTTTGATATTTTGCCAATTTGGGTTGCTGGACGTGATGTTCGATATCAACATCTATCACCTCGGTCTTCGATTCTTGCAAGACCGGGACTTGAAGAAAAGTCATGACCGGTTTACGATCAACGGCGTCCGAATTACACCTGGCAAGCTCATGTGGTCTGCGTCAGCGTTCATTCTCGCAATCATATCTGCGGGTGGAGGTTGGACCCGCAATTCGACATTGGTGAATATATCAGGAGCGAGCAATGCTATTGTCACGCTGTTGTAAGCCCTCGAGCGAAGATCGCCGATGATTACTTATTGACTCTCTTAATTCTCTGAATAGACGAGGCATACTTGACGCGAATTACTCAACTCAGTCCAGTTCTGCGCCCCGAGAGACTCGGATTATAGATGGTGGTGCTGAGATTATGGAAGGAATGGAGAATGGAAATGACGCTCAGAATCGTTCTCCGAATCAGAACCCTACCTACTCCCACCTTGAACACGCACTTTCGCAAGTTAAAAGAAAAGGAACTTGGGCTCAGTGGGGTCTCACTGTCCCCGCAGTCGTTCTAGGATCTATTTCTGCTGGAGGAGGATGGAAGAATAACCCGACTTTGGTGAATATTGCTGGTTTTGGAGCGGTGCTTATTCCGGTTGGGTGAGTAGGATAGCCTTTCGATGCACGATGTGTAATTCCTTTGAACACCGATATTGTTCTCTAGGACGTTGCTCTTTGGTCCAGATCAACAGCATGACGAGCCTGTTGGATGATTACCATCATATCGTTGAATATTACTCAATTTTCCGAACGGACGGGGGTGCGTTGATATCGCTCCAAGCCAAAGATTCCCTCGAGATGGTTTCCAATACCGGCTTGTTCCTTTCTTGCAAACTGGAATTATTTTTGACACACAATTCACGAGCTCGTATCCGGATGGATTACTACCCCGTTTTGTGAAACTGTGTATCCCCATGAACTACATTCTTTCAAAAAGCCAGCGCCACTTGCGAAGATCATTTTCCAAGGTCTGGATTTCAACATCTGCAGCGGCAGAATGATAAAGCAAGATGACCGGTGTTTAACAGCCCCACCTAAATTAGGCATGGCAATGAAATAACCAAACCATACTACGGCGTAGTGTACATACCAGTGATATCTGAGCCTGACCACGGTGGTCTACTTTTGGCCTGGCTCTAGAAAGGGTTGAAGCACGAGGAAATTTTTCAGTTTTCAAACGGTTACACAAGGCCAGCAGCGTCATATTATACATTGAGTTAATGCACACCAAAGAAACACTGAAGAAAACACACAGTCAATTATATAACGGTCGAAATAGGGGAAGACGGCTCGAATCAGTGGTTTCGGTACTTGAATACCCAAAAATCTTCGTCGTTCGCAACCATAGGGTTCATGTTCTTCATCAACTTCATTGTGTTTGGATCCTTATGCCTATACATTGCTTTCCAGCGTTGAGAAACATCGAGTGGTGTGTTCCAAGTTGCTTTGTCAGACGGGCTAACCACATTGAACACCTTCGATGAGAGCCCCGAAATCCAGATATCGTACGATGTAAAATTCCCTTCGTTTTGGGTCTGAACGGATGGCGGGCGTTTTACCAGCCAAAGCAAAGACAATTCGTATGATTGGCGTCGCAAGCCGCTCATCTTTGCCAAGAAAGCCCATCCTGACAGGATCCATCTTATCAAAAAGCTCGGTCTGAATCTTTGCGGTGTAACTGTCATCGTTCTTAGCCTGCCACATAATGAATCTCTGGGAGCTCTTGCTCAGCTCATCACCCATGACAGTTGGAGCAACGAGATCGAATCCAGACTGGTTATTGGCGCCCATGACTGCCGCGCATCGAGCGATGAATCCCCGTAGGACCTCGTCGCTAAGATGATCCGGCTGCTGTTGTTTGACAAAGGGAATAACAGCGACTTTGGATCGGAGCTGAACGTTGAACGCTCTAGTACGTGATTTCGAGGAAGAGCATTCAAACGGAAAAACGCGGATGTGGTTTGTGGTCCGAACACCGCGTGTTTCACTGGAGAAGACAACTAGAGAGAAATTTGGTCATGAGAAATACGAATAAAAACCAAACAAAAAAGGCTGCTTCGGCACGCACTTGGTTCACTATTCTTGACTTCCCTCAACATCAACTGCGTACAGGTAATAACCCAAACAGACTAATCCCTCCAGTCTGTCCTTCCAGATTGACCGTCACCAACGCGTATCGACAATAATAGCAATGTCGAGGTGGAGTTTATGACGTTGCGGAAGATGGTACAGGAAGAATGAGCAGAGATTTTGGGAATATGAAATTAAAGAAAGCTTACCATGGTCAAACCGCTGCTGCTATCAAGAACTCCCAAATCTCATATCGCTCACATCTCCTACACGGTACCAAATTATTGTCTGAACTGTAGAATCTAAGCTACAAGGTGGGACCAAGGGAGAATGGGTGGACAACAGCGGAGAGACCTAGAGTAATAAGAAAGGAGGGTGCGTGCTGAGAGGTTGAGAACGCCGGCGTTAGATACACGGGGATGATCCGGGGCCTCTCATTCGATGGGGATTGTCGGACGTCATTAAGGATGACCGGAGACGAGTCATTGACGCCAATAAGGAGAACCATTCCCACTCCAGCAGTTTTTCCGTATTTTCCTTTGCTGGTAGTTGTCTCGGAATGGGATAAGACATTGCCGCGGGACAAAAGAGGTATCATCAACATAGCCAAGCCGGGATCTTCAGACGGCCTTTCTCAACAACTTCCGTGCCATAAAAAACAAAGAAACTCGTTATCGTTCCATCTTAGCCTCCGATTCCCCACCCTTCAATGAGAAATGATCTGATTGGTGCTCTGGATTCGGAGTCCCGGACGACTTGACGAAGTGGCAGAAGGGGATACCGATATCATTGAAGCAGGGAGCACGGCAAAAGGTGGTGGTTTCGGGAAAAGACTCCGGAAACCCACTCCGGAGGTAAGTGCCAAACACGGCATCATTGACATCAACGACGACGGTGTCTTTGCAGGCAACATAAGTAACATTCACGGAACGATAGAATCTATGTAGTTGGATTCGGTCCAGGTATGATATTTTCGTGAAATTCGACCAGTATTGAAATGTAACCAGATGTGCATAGCGTGATAGTATGGTATCATCAATGGAAGAATCAAACAAATTGAAAGACCAACTCACTTCTACGCTGAACCACAGCAAATTACCCAAACTCGGTTATCCTCTCGCTTGTCCTACCAAATAGGGCGCAGAGTCCTCAGTCAAAGTGGACACTGGAATATGAGCGCTATATATGAGCAATCAAATAACACGAAAAACAAGATGTCTTTTTTAGCGACATTTTTTGTGTGATGTGTCCGTGGAGGAAGCATCAAAAGAAGTCGGAGTCGGACTTACATAGGGTGGAACAACGAGCAAGTCCGACGGCAATGATGCTTTGTGTTCACAGAAGTGAGGGGGGTTTAAGGGGCCTCCAGAATGGTTGGGCAGCCAGAATACAAGTACACTGCTTCTCAGAGATGTACACGGCGGGCAATGGGAAACGCGTATTCACCTTGTTACGCGTTTGTCACGTTATGTCCACGTGACATTGTTTAAACTGCACCTCTCGGTCTCACCCATTCAACATTGCACTCCACATATGTCCTTCATCCTATCCGGTACTGGACCTTCATACAGGGCAATAGGGCAATATTCGGCCCTCTTTTTCCCTCTCCTGCACTCTTCATCCAGCAAAGAT
Source organism: Collybiopsis confluens (assembly GCA_013368555.1). Classification (NCBI taxonomy): domain Eukaryota; kingdom Fungi; phylum Basidiomycota; class Agaricomycetes; order Agaricales; family Omphalotaceae; genus Collybiopsis; species Collybiopsis confluens. The sequence goes on along the minus strand of JAACJN010000153.1, from coordinate 30,070 downwards.
CCCAACTCGTCGTTTTCTTATCATCATCCTGGAAACGACAGCCTTAAATCCTAGGAGGAGGAAGCCAGCTATGTCCTAAAACCTTGACGAGAGTGTAGGTATAAGGCTTAGGGCCTGTTGATGCGAGGGTTATGTGGTATGTGACCGCTTTCATCCTCCTTTTGACTCGGAATCGAGGTCGAAGGAGTAGTTGTCGATGATATTGGAGTTGATAGACTACACTTTTTCAGGTCAGCATACTACAACGCGTAGGAAGCAGGGCAAGCTCGAGCTCAAAGCTAAGCAGAAAGGTAGAGGCACGAAACGTAAGAGTGTGTTTTCCTTCTGAAACGTTGCCTCCGTCTCTCCCTCTAAATTCACTTTAGACCCATACCCTTTCGCCCAATAGGTTCCGACCTTTTTCGTTACTAAAAACATCGTCTTACGACAAACACGAGATTTCGATTGGTTGGCGTACCATTGTTGAACACACGAAGAATCGGAAACGTTCAGTTGTTCGTGAGTTTTGAGATTTGTTCTGCTGGTTCTCGCTTACTGAGGCGATTTTCTATGTGTAGAGTCCCAGAAAGAGACCGGTAAGCCATAGAAGGTCGTTCGAATATGCCCCGTTGGGAAAGTCAATGAAGAATCAAACGAACCTGGGTCGAACACTCCATTTTCAGAGGTAAGCCCTACCCTTTGTTTCCGCTTCCACCTCACACTCGTCTCTGACTTTCACTCTCGTTCTCCCAAAGATCCACCTCGGGAAGCTGGCAGAAATGGCGCGCAACAATATCACCGGAACGGGAGCAGGAGGAGGGCAGAAGGGGAATGTAATGATTCGGAAAGCCGGTGCAAAGGCCGCTTGTCCAGCAGAGCGCAGTAAGGTGACGCCTGTTATATAGTGCGAGCTCGAAGACTGCAAGGTGCATATCCTTGTATCACATTTGATTGTGGGGCAATTTCGACTGACTTTTTTTTTCTTTTCTAGTTTTTTAATCCACCTCGCCGCTATCAAGACCCGTGCCCCCTGCCGGCCGGCCCTGCTACCGCTCGAGGTAGAGACTCCCATGGATCACGAACATTACTTCCTGCACAACCGACGACCTTTGTCCTTTCGTACCAACTTTACTCTTGTTCTTTTCACCCGCTACTTAGGACAGCGAGTTCGACAACGACTTGAATAAATACACCGTAGACCGTATGTACATGATCATACTGTGAACAAAACCCTCTCTCTTCCAAAACCTCTGTCCCGCTATTCTTCACCTTGACCGTCTCGAAAGACTTTTGCAATGATTACGCAGAGCTACATCTCGGCCCCAGCCCGAACGTCGCGAGACCGGAAAGGTATTTGACCAAAACGGATATGTTGGGCAATTCCGTTGGGGCTACCATCGTTGCTGGGGGTGAGGGATAGGCGATATATCCGGGGTAATGACACCAATCGGTATCGGTGGAACCGGTGTAACGTCTGCGAGAACGGCTGCTTCCAATGGTGTAGAAAGTTGTCCTTGGCACTCGGGTGGTCGTAGGGGACGCAAAGGATAGAGAAAATTGGAAGATGGCTCGTGAGTCGTGGTTTTTTGTTCGATAATCTACATGTAAAGGATGAGTCCTAAAAATTCAGAAGAAAATACAAAACAAAACAAACTCACAAGCCCAGTACCGGAAACCATCTGCCACGCTAACGGAGCCACGCAGTCGCTCCCCTGCAAGAAATAGAGTCGTCCAAAACAGAGATACACCTCGTATACCGGTACGTGTTTCGTCAAATTGTTTATAGGGAGGTGGGTTAAAGTCTTCAAGTCAAAGGGCCGGCGGAGCTGAGTGGCGGAGAAGTGATATCGGTGGTTTGTATGAACCAGCAAAAAAGTGTACGTACGATCAAGAGAAATTCTAGGATTTTATGGCACCCTCCGCTTTACTCTCAACATTTCCCCTTGCAGCCGTCACACAACTCCATTCCACCGATGTGCGTCCGCGTTCTCATTTGCTGATTTCATTTTCTCTTTCTTTTTACCGCACCAGTAACAATTTGGGAGGAGCCGGCGGCCGCTGGAAGAAAGATAAGTCCGGCCCGCCTCAGTGACGTCTTAGGTCGGGTGACTTGTAGATAGTTCGGTCATATATATATCAACTGAGCATGTGCTCGGAATGAATTGTCAAGAGCGCCTCATGTCAGACTCTCGGAGAATAACCTGAGATGCGGAAGTTTGAACTGAACTGAAGATCCATTTTATAGATTAAATCTTAATCTCACGACGTACTATATAATGTGCTGTCTGATCAAGCTGTACCGGTTTCTCCCCTTGACAAACCACCACCACCACCACCATCTCTACTACCAGTTGAACTCATGAAAAAGTTTTTCAAAAAACTTGTACCCCGCCGTCCTGCATCTGCACCTCCCAACTTGCCTGAACAAGTCCATCCTGGTCCCCGAGGTAAATACCAGTATATTAGCAAACCTGCATTGAAAAATGATTATGAATGGTATGTTTCTCTTTTGACAGCACCGGAACCTGGGCCGCCAAAGGGAAGCAGGGATGTTGTGATGGTCCAAGGTAATGCTTCCCAGGGCCAGGACAGGGAGAGTCAGGAAGGTACTCCTCAAGGTAATGTGGTCATAGTGCTTAGAGTAATTCAAAATTTGTAACCCCTGCACTGGAAGTCATTCCCATACACACTCCGGCGCCTAAAAACGGATCTTTGAATGTGGCCGAACTTCAAGTAGGCCCAAGCAATGGTAAGCAAGAATATATCCCTGTTCCCACAAGCTTCTGGTTCATATCTTACCACATGAAGCTCCAAGTCCATCTATGACTGGCCCGGCTGTGTTTGGAGGCGCTTCCAATTTTAGCATTGATGGTACGCCAAATTTCAATGCAGCAGGAAACAATGTCTATCAAAATGTAATCAACAACTTCAGTTATGGTAACATTTTCAAACTATTGATTGCCAGAAGGCAACACTGAAACACATTGTTCCAATAGAAAAAGAAAATCTCAACAAAAAACTCAAGGAAAAACTCAATCCAATTATCAACCCAGTAAAAAAGCAAATATACTGCGCAGAAGGAACCCGTCTGCAGCTCCTCGATGATATCACTCAATGGGTATTAAAGCCAGACAATCATCATGTGGCCTGGATCTATGGCCTAGCTGGCAGCGGTAAAAGTGCTGTTGCAGTATCACTTGCTGAAAGGCTCAGAGAAATGGATAGCCAAGTAACTTTAGCACTGACCTTTCACTGTGTGAAAGGTCAGGAAACAAGCAATACTTTTCAGTTGGTGCCAACCATTTGCTATTATCTTGCCCAATGTGTTCCGCAATATGCAAAAGCATTGGTAGATGTATTTGAAAAGGATGCTTCTTTGCATGCAGGTAGCATTCCTATTAAAGAGCAGCTTTCCCGTTTCTTGAAACCTTTGTACAATATTGATCGGGCCCAGAATGCTGCCAGTACCATTATTATTATTGATGGACTAGATGAATGGGGCACACCAGAAGATCAGTCCATCTTTCTTGAAAATCTGTACAGCCATTTGCAAAAGATTGGCAGGATCTATATTGTAATAACAAGCCGGCGGGAACAAGCTATTGCAAGGGCTATAAGCAACAGCTCTATTGTTCAATCATTTGATTTGACTGGAAGCTATCCTGCAGATAAGGATATTGCTAAATTCTTTGAGATGCGTTTGGGGGCAAACACAGCTCATGGAATATCTGGGCATGATATTGATGCTTTGACAAAACGAGCAGGAAATCTATTTATTTGGGCTAGTACGGCGGTAAATTATCTTAAAATCCAATATAGCTTGAAAGCGGGGGTTGAAACTTTGTTGAAGACCAAAGACAAGACTGCAAGGGACAATATTGAAAACCCACATTCAGATCTATATGATTTATATGCAGCTGTTCTGCATAATCTTCCACGGCTAAAGTCCACATTTGGGATTCCATTGTTCCGTCTGGTTATAGGCCTCATCATATCAGCATATGAGCCATTCACAGTGAAAGCCTTAACAAAGATGCTTGAACAACAGTCACAAGTTCCCATCAACTATTCAATGGTTGATGGTATGATAAATGACTTGCCTGCAGTTCTATCTACAAGCAATGGACAAATTCTCTACCATTTATCATTGGCAGAATTTTTGAGTTCCGAGCAATGTCCAACACAGTATAGGATATCACATGAAGGTAGTCATGAAGTGCTTGGAAGCATTTGCTTAAAAGTGATGATGAATGAGCTGAAATTCAATATCTGCAACCTTGAAACATCGTCAATAAGGAACTCAGAGGTACTGAATTTGGAGGAAAGAATAGATCAACAAATTTCTCCACAGTTACAATACAGTGTGAGGTGGTGGGGATATCATGCGGTAACGCGCAGTGCGTGGGATCACTACTACCACAACCCAAAACCAAAACTAAACCCAAAATGTATTTAGGTAAGTTAGGACAGGTTCCGCCTTATCAAATTTTATAAAGGTGCGAGTGTGCTTGTCAAAGGTTACGCGGGTTCCGCAAGAATCTATCGCTTTTTAGGTTTTTCTTTGTCCACAGGAGCTAGGGCTCAACTGCTTCGACGCTCGACTACGATGTAGCCTAACTAGGTTTTTATATAACTTTGTATCGCTTTTAGTCGAAGTAGGGGCGCACTGGCCTTTCTAACTTAAACTAAACTCGAAACGGACTTGTGCCAGTGACGAAGGGGCTAGGGCTCAACTTCCTCGTATGGACTTTTGGATAGATCAACGAAGGGGGGCAAGGGCTCAACTTCCCAACGAAGATAGGACAACTTTTTGGTAGATACGCGGTCTAGTTCACCACAACCTTGACCGGGCAAATTTCGTAACTTTTCTTTTCTTATTGGCTACACAGGAGTTTTCCCGCTGGTTTGCACTTCTCAGACGCCCACTCCGGCAGATACTGAGCAAAATATAATATAAGGTGAGATCCGCACTGGGTAATCTAAAGTTAGGATACATACGTGCGGAGTATATATACCGTAAAATAATAAATAATATTAAAATCCTCAAACTCCAAACAATATTCAAGAAAATGTTGAAACGTCGACCCCAATTCCACTCCCAGGTAAACCGATCACCTGGATAGTCCTTCCTAACTAGTTTTCGTAGGATTCTTCCATTTCGAGTAAAAGGTCCGACGGATCGGATGGTTAAACGGATCGGCTAACTTGTCCAGAGTTGGTTTAGAGTGCCTTGATAATTCTTTTAACCTTTGGATATACTCCAGCTTCTAGTTCCGCATGGTAACACGGGTCATAACTGATCTGGCATCGGAATGTCGGTACCGGTCCCTGTGAACTATGGCCTAGCTCGCCCAACGTACTTGGACGTACTCTCAACCATTCCTCCGTTGAGTGCCGAAGTATCCTAGCTTCTCATTACATTTCTTTTAATGTATGTCGCATATATCGACACTTAAGTCGTATCATATCATGTCATTTCATATCTTTTGGCTTTTCGTTCCATTTGGTACAAGTACTCAGTATCATCGAATAACATTTCGGGTGAAACCAAGTTAGGACTCGATAAGAGCCACTGGAATAAGTGCCACGTGTTAAATAGCCTCGCAGGTCTTCGATCCCTTGATACGAAGCAAGTAACTAGCTCATATAGGAGACCCTTGGCGGTTTATGGGTGAGTCTGCTAACTTTCGAGAGTTAGGACCAAGTTCTCATAAGCCATCTATACAAAGATGTGTATGGTTTACCATCGACCCAGGTAAACATAGTTAGGACGCCTGGTCCAATCCTCGATTAATCGCATACATAGTTGCCTAGCTTGTTAGCTGACGACTAGGGCTCGTCTCAGCTCTCAAGTATACTTTCTTAACTTAGAAAGTCGTACTTTGGATGATTTCACGCATGAACGCAAATTAATCGCATCAGCGGAACAAGGAAATTGCTTGGAGGAAATGAGGACCGGTATCCAAAATTTCACAAGTGGTAGTCACTTCATATATTGGATGGAATGCATGAGTTTGTTGAAAAAGGTAACAGAAATCAAGGTAAATGCAAGGAAAGTGGCAGCATGGTTGAGGAAACATAAGGTGAATGAAATTGGGAATTTCTATATGTAGAAAGCTAACTTCTACACATAAGCTGTCCCAAGTAGAGCTCATAATGAAAGAGGTGGAAAGGTTCACAGATGTATTTTCAATTCCTTTGAATGAAAGCACACCACACTTGTACACGTCAGGCTGTGCATTGACACCAATGACATCTGTATTACGAGAGGGCAAGAGTAAATGGAATCACAGTGGTGTCCAAGTGGAGAGATCAGGGGGGATGGAAATACAATGGGAAAAGACACTACACTTGATACATGTGGGATCTAAAGTGGAGAGTGTAGCAGTGTCACCCAATGGACAACAGGTGGTTTCTGGCTCAGAAGATAAAACAGTGAGAATTTGGAATGTCCAGACAGGACAGCAGATTGGAGATCCACTCCATGGCCACACAAGCGGGGTCATGTCAGTGGCATTTTCACCTGATGGTCAACAGGTGGTTTCTGGCTCATTTGATAAAACTGTGAGAATTTGGAATGTTCAGACGGGACAGCAGATTGGAGATCCACTCCATGGCCACACCAGCGGGGTCACCTCAGTGGCATTTTCACCTGATGGTCAACAGGTGGTTTCTGGCTCAGGTGATCAAACAGTGAGAATTTGGAATGTGCAGACAGGACAGCAGATTGGAGATCCACTCCATGGCCACACCAGCTTTGTCACCTCAGTGGCATTTTCACCTGATGGTCAACAGGTGGTTTCTGGCTCAGGTGATAAAACAGTGAGAATTTGGAATGTCCAAACAGGACAGCAGATTGGAGATCCACTCCATGGCCCCACCAGCTTGGTCACCTCAGTGGCATTTTCACCTGATGGTGAACAGGTGGTCTCTGGCTCAGGTGATAGAACAGTGCAAATTTGGAATGTCCAGACAGGGCAGCAGATTGGAGATCCACTCTATGGCCACACCAGCAAGGTCACCTCAGTCGCATTTTCACCTGATGGTCAACAGGTGGTTTCTGGCTCATATGATAAAACAGTGAGAATTTGGAATGTCCAGACAGGACAGCAGATTGGAGATCCACTCCATGGCCACACCAACTGGGTCACCTCAGTGGCATTTTCACCTGATGGTCAACAGGTGGTTTCTGGCTCAGGTGATAAAACAGTGAGAATTTGGAATGTCCAAACAGGACAGCAGATTGGAGATCCACTCCATGGCCACACCAGAAGGGTCACCTCAGTGGCATTTTCACCTGATGGTCAACAGGTGGTTTCTGGCTCAGGTGATAAAACGGTAAGAATTTGGAATGTTCAGACAGGACAGCAGAATGGAGATCCACTCCATGGCCACACCGACGGGGTCACCTCAGTGGCATTTTCACCTGATGGTCAACAGGTGGTTTCTGGCTCATATGATCACACAGTGAGAATTTGGAATGTGCAGACAGGACAGCAGATTGGAGATCTACTCCATGGCCACACCAGCGGGGTCACCTCAGTGGCATTTTCACCTGATGGTCAACAGGTGGTTTCTGGCTCACTGTATGATCACACAGTGAGAATTTGGAATGTCCAAACAGGACAGCAGATTGGAGATCCACTCCATGGCCACACCCACTGGGTCACCTCAGTGGCATTCTCACCTGATGGTCAACAGGTGGTTTCTGGCTCAAATGATGACACAGTGAGAATGTGGAATGTCCAGACAGGACAGCAAATTGGAGATCCACTCCATGGCCACACCGACGGGGTCACCTCAGTGGCATTTCCACCTGATGGTCAACAGGTGGTTTCTGGCTCAGCTGATAAAACAGTGAGAATTTGGAATGTCCAAACAGGACAGCAGATTGGAGATCCACTCCATGGCCACACCAGCTTGGTCACCTCAGTGGCATTTTCACCTGATGGTCAACAGGTGGTTTCTGGCTCAGCTGATAAAACAGTGAGAATTTGGAATGTCCAAACAGGACAGCAGATTGGAGATCCACTCCATGGCCACACCAGCGAGGTCACCTCAGTGGCTTTTTCACCTGATGGTCAACAGGTGGTTTTTGGCTCAGGTGATAAAACAGTGAAAATTTGGAATGTCCGGACAGGACAGCAGATTGGAGATCCACTCCATGGCCACACCAGCCGGGTCACCTCAGTGGCATTTTCACCTGATGGTCAACAGGTGGTTTCTGGCTCAGGTGATAAAACAGTGAGAATTTGGAATGTCCAAACAGGACAGCAGATTGGAGATCCACTCCATGGCCCCACCAGCTTGGTCACCTCAGTGGCATTTTCACCTGATGGTCAACAGGTGGTTTCTGGCTCTCATGACAACACGGCAGGAATTTGGACTGTTCACGCAGGCCGGCACGTCGGACGTCCTCCCAATAGCCCCATTAACATTTCACTCCCAACAGTATCTTCATTGAATCCTCATTTCCCCTTTGACAACTCTCTCCAGCTCCCGCCAACAACTTCCCATGGATATATCAATCCCCAGGGCTGGCTTTGTTCTCATAACAATGACCTTCTCCTTTGGCTTCTGCCTTGGATGATTTCTGGATTCAGAGACAAACGTCAAGTTTTGACCATCCCCCCTGATGCTCTCAATTGTGCAATTTCTGTAAACTGGGATCTTTTTGTTTATGGTACTTCCTGGGCACAATGCTGGGATTCCAGCTTATCCTCTGATGGCATCTAGTTTTTTTGTTGTTTTTAGTAAGCAATCTTGTTTATAATGTCATATCATCAATTGTGGTTGATTTACTTTTCTTTCCCAGCGCGGACCTACTCCCTTGTAACATGAGGTATATTTTCTCTCCATTTCCGCCCACATTCCCGTGATTACCCAGTTGATCATTGTATCAATAATCACCGGATTCAGCACTGTCCTCTTCCTCTGCTGTTCTCAAAACATTTATGAAACTGTAGCTTTCCTTTTCTTATCCCAATTGTTCATGCTCCAACATTCCTCTCCTTACTTGTTTGATTTTCTTCCGTTTACTTTCAGACCTTTGTTTCCATCCACCTTAAAAAGTTCATGTTTCCCTCCGAGTCCTCTATCCCAGAGATTGACCATTCACCTTATACTTGCCTCAAAGCCCAATTATGTAGATCATACAAAAATTATTGCAATGTTTACTACCAAACCAATGCAACTAAGACTACAGAAGCAACTACAAACAAAGTTCAATGCACTTTTATGCTGAACCCCCAGTCATCCTCCAGGTTGTCCTTCCAAAGTTTGAAATAAGTCGCATCTCCACTTCGACAAAAACGGCGCAGTTGAAGTACTAATTTGAGTAACCACCAAAAGAAAGAAAACCAGGACACAATAGACGGACCGATTTTTTGTGATGTCATCCGGGAGCATTGAATCGGAACCGGAATTCTGTTAAGCCGGAGAGAGTAAGGTGTCAAAGAGCAAGTCTAGTGGCAATAATGATGATTCATGAGATATACGGAGGATAGATGGGGGGTTGGAAAGAGGCCTCAAGGATGGCTGGGAAGCCAGCGCACCTGTATGCTGCTTCTCAGACAAGTACACGGATTGAATGGAATCCGCGTAACCTACCACGTGTTCGTCACGTGACATTGTTTACACTGTACTCCGTTCCTCGACCATTCATCCTCCTTCACCCGCAAATATTTTCACCTCTCACTTTCTGACTCTTTGATCCCCTTCTTTTGACTTGAGTGATAGTTACAATACTACACTCTGCAGTCAAGGAGCCATGAAAGCAAAGGCAGCTGCGCGAGCTCGAACTCAAAGCTAAACAGAAAGGTTGAGATACGACTCGGAGAGGTCAAGTAATATGTTTTCCTGCCAAAATGTTCTATTTCCTCGCTCTCTTCTCCTCCTTTTAGATTCATAACCCATTTGTCAGACGTGTTTCGATCTCCGTCGTTGATGCCCTATGAAAACATCGTCGTACGACACAAGGTTTATTATACTCGGTTGTTGGTTGGCATGTCATTGTCGAACATGCGAGGACCGAGGATGAGACTGGCCAACCGTTTTACAGGAACTGTCCCGTCGTTGGTGAGTCTTGAGATTCCTTGCACTGTTGCCATACCACTGACGCTATTTTCTGCGTGTAGAGTTGCTGGAAAGTCATCGTCGAGCTATACAAGGTCAAAGAACAGACGATCCCCGCTTGGCAAGTCCATAGAAAATCGGATGGACCTATGTGTGTCGAATGCTCCGTTTTTACAGGTAAGCCCTATCCTTCCGAACCCCCTTCCCTTCATTCCCGCTTTTCCTCTACGTTCATGTCTGACTTTCTCTGACTTTCTCTCAAGGATCCATCTCCATCTCCGGAAGCTGGCATAGATGCGGCACTTGACCACTGGCTAATTTTGCTGTTGTTCAAGGCGGAGGTTCTTACAAATTACAAATATTACTTCCTGTACAAACGATATCTGTGCTATTGTTGGCATTTGAATCATTTTTTCCTCATGTGCTCGTGTGCTTTTCTTCCGCTACTAGGACAGCGAGTTCGACAATCAACATCGTAGACCGTATGTATAATAAATCAACACAAAGATATGGGATTCCCTGATCATGTTTCCAGATACAACTTTGCGGGAAGAGGAAAAAAAAACATAACGTAGCCGCGTTCGGCGTGCCCGACCTTCTACGTGACTATGGCAAAATGCTCTCTCTTCCAGCAATGTTCCACTATTCTTCACCTCCTTCGTTACCGTCTCATCCCAATCGGCACAGCTACATCTCGGGCCCAAACGTCGGAAAAACGGAAACGTAGTGTTCTTCAAAGAAACATCGCTCTGGGAGGGTCGGAGTTGTTGGGGTGATAATATTAATTGAACTGCTGTAACATCTGCGATACCGGGCTGCTTCCAATGGCGTAGAAAGCCGTACTTTGCCCTCACAAGCTCGGGCGGGAGCAGGAGATGTGAAGAATGTACAAAAGTTGGAAGATGGGTCATGGTTTCTTGTATGATATTCTACGTGTATATGGTGAGTTACATAAATTCACAAAAAAAAAACAAAAAAAAAACTGACCTTTCCAGTACGTGAAACCCTCTCTCCGGCCAATGCAGCCACATACAGTAGCTCCGTACTCTTCAAGAAACAGAGTAGCCTCGAACGGAAAAACGCGGATGTAGTTTGTGGTCCCGGCGTTGGACAGCTCGAATACCGCGTGTTTCACTGGAGAAGACAACACGATGAGGCCGCCGAACATGGTCCACAACGTAAACTTTCTTTTTTACGGGTTATAAGTGTAGAAGATGGTGAGTAAGGTGAGAATATATGAGCTGCCGAGGAAGCGTGATGGCGTACAAGATACTAATCCCTCCAGTCTGTCCTTCCAGATTGACTGTTACCACCGTGTATCGACAAAAATAGCAATGTCGAGGTGGAGTTTATGACGTTGCGGAAGATGGTACAGGAAGAATGAGCAGAGATTTTGGGAATAGGAAATTAAAGAAAGCTTACCATGTCAAACCGCTGCTGCTATCAAGAACTCCCAAATCTCATATCGCTCACATCTCCCGCACGGTACCGAATTATTGTTTGAACTGTAGAATCCAATCTACAAGGTGGGACCAAGGTGGACCACAGCGGAGAGACCTAGAGTAATAAGAAAGGAGGGTGCGTGCTGAGAGGTTGAGAACGCCGGCGTTAGATACACGGGGATGATCCGGGGCCTCTCATTCAAAAACAAAGAAACTCGGTATCGTTCCATCTTAGCCTTCGATTCCCCCACCCTTCAATGAGAAATGATCTGATTGGTGCTTTGGATTCGGAGTCCCGGACAACTTGACAAAGTGGCAGAAGGGGATACAGATATCATTAAGCAGGGAGCACGGCAAAAGGTGGTGGTTTCGGGAAAAGACTCCGGAAACCCACTCCGGAGGTAAGCGCCAAACACGGCATCAATGACGGGCATCACGTTCTGTCCACGTGACCCCGTTTACACCTCCCGTCTCACCATTCAACATTGCACTCCATATATGTCCTTCATCCTATCCGGTACTGGACCTTCACACAGGGCAATAGGGCAATATTCAGCCCTCTTTTCCCCTCTCCTGCACCCTTCATGCAGCAAAGATCCCAACTCTTCGTTTTCTTATCATCATCCTGGAAACGACAGCCTTAAATCCTAGGAGGAGGAACCAACTATGCCCCGAAACCTTGACAAGAGTGTAGGTATAAGGCTTAGGGCCTGTTGATACGAGGGTTATGTGGTATGTGACCGCTTTCATCCTCCTTTTGACTCGGAATCGAGGTCGAAGGAGTAGTTGTCGATGATATTGGAGTTGATAGACTACACTTTTTCAGGTCAGCATACTACAACGCGTAGGAAGCAGGGCAAGCTCGAGCTCAAAGCTAAGCAGAAAGGTAGAGGCACGAAACGTAAGAGTGTGTTTTCCTTCTGAAACGTTGCCTCCGTCTCTCCCTCTAAATTCACTTTAGACCCATACCCTTTCGCCCAATAGGTTCCGACCTTTTTCGTTACTAAAAACATCGTCTTACGACAAACACGAGATTTCGATTGGTTGGCGTACCATTGTTGAACACACGAAGAATCGGAAACGTTCAGTTGTTCGTGAGTTTTGAGATTTGTTCTGCTGGTTCTCGCTTACTGAGGCGATTTTCTATGTGTAGAGTCCCAGAAAGAGACCGGTAAGCCATAGAAGGTCGTTCGAATATGCCCCGTTGGGAAAGTCAATGAAGAATCAAACGAACCTGGGTCGAACACTCCATTTTCAGAGGTAAGCCCTACCCTTTGTTTCCGCTTCCACCTCACACTCGTCTCTGACTTTCACTCTCGTTCTCCCAAAGATCCACCTCGGGAAGCTGGCAGAAATGGCGCGCAACAATATCACCGGAACGGGAGCAGGAGGAGGGCAGAAGGGGAATGTAATGATTCGGAAAGCCGGTGCAAAGGCTGCTTGTCAAGCAGAGCGTAATAAGGTGACGCCTGTTATATAGTGCGAACTCGAAAACTGCAAGGTGCATATCCTTGTATCACATTTGATTGGGGCAATTTCGACTGACTTTGTTTTTTTTCTTTCTAGTTTGTTGATCCGCCTCACAGTGTGCAGCCGCTATCAAGACCCGTGCCGGCCTGCCCTGCTACCGCTCGAGGCAGAGGCTCCCATGGATCACGAACATTACTTCCTGCACAAACGACGACCTTTGTGCTTTTTTTACCATTTTTACTGTTGTGCTTTTCTTCCGCTACTTAGGACAGCGAGTTCGACAACGAATTGAATAAATACATCGGAGACCGTATGTATAATAGATCATGGACATAAATATATAGGTCTGGCCTGATTGGATAGAGATTCAGATACAAGTTGGCGGCGGGGAAAAAAATAGAACATAACGTACCCAACCTCCCATAGCTATACATGATCATACTGTGAACAAAACCCTCTCTCTTCCAAAACCTCCGTCCCGCTATTCTTCACCTTGACCGTACACGTCTCGAAAGACTTTTGCGATGATTAGGCAGAGCTACATCTCGGCCCCAGCCCGAACGTCGCGAGACCGGAAAGGTATTTGAACAAGTGAACGGATATGAGGAATAGCCAATATATCCAGGGTAATGACACCAATCGGTATCGCTGGAACCGGTGTAACCTCTGCGATAACGGCTGCTTCCAATGGTGTAGAAAGTTGTCCTTGGCGCTCGGGTGGTCGTAGGAGACGCAAAGGATAGAAAAAATTGGAAGATGGCTCGTGAGTCGTGGTTTTGTGTTCGATAATCTACGTGTGTAGAATGAGTTCAAAAAATTCACAAGAAAAGACAAAACAAAATAAACTCACATGCCCAGTACCGGAAACCATCTGCCACGCTAACGGAGCCACGCAGTCGCTCCGTCCCCTTCAAGAAATAGAGTCGTCCAAAACAGAGATACACCTCCATTCACAACTCCATTCCATCTCCATTCTCCTACTATCGCCCGCAATTTGCGTCCGCGTTCTCATTTGCTAATTTCATTTTCTCTTTCTTTTTACCGCTTTGGAGGAGCCGGCGTTGTGGAGAGTGGTAATGGGGGCCGCCGTGGAGGAAAGATAAGTCCGGCCCGCCTCGGTGAACCGACCGATCTTAGGTCGGGTGACTTGTGGAAAGTGCGGTCATATATATATGAGCATGTGTTCGGAATACATTGTCAAGAGCGCCTCATGTCGGACTCTCGGAGAATAACCTGATTAAATCTTAATCTCACGACGTACTATATAATGTGCTGTCTGATCAAACTGTACCGGTTTTTCCCCTTGACAAACCACCACCACCACCACCATCTCTACTACCAGTTGAACTCATGAAAAAGTTTTTCAAAAAACTTGTACCCCGCCGTCCTGCATCTGCACCTCCCAACTTGCCTGAACAAGTACATCCTAGTCCCCAAGGTAAATAACAGTATATCAGCAAACCTGCATTGAAAAATGATTATGAATTATATATTTCTCTTTCGACAGCACCGGAACCTGGGCCGAATGTGGCCGAACTTCAAGTAGGCCCAAGCAATGGTAAGCAACAATATATCCCTGTTCCCGCAAGCTTCATGTTGATATCTTACCACATGAAGCTTCAAGTCCATCTATGACTGGCCCGGCTGCGTTCGGAGGCGCTTCCAATTTTAGCATTGATGGTACACCAATTTTTAATGTTGCCGCAAGAGATGTTAACAATGTTGTCAACAACTTCAACTATGGTAATGTTTCCGGACTATTGATTGCCAGAAGGCAACACTGAAATACATTATTCCAATAGAAAAAGAAAAAGAACAGCTCAACAAAAAACTCAGGGAAAAAATCAATCCAATTATTAACCCGGTAAAAAAGCAAATATACTGCGCAGAAGGAACCCGTCTGCAGCTCCTCGATGATATCACTCAATGGGCATTAAAACCAGATAATCATTATGTGGCCTGGATCTATGGCCTAGCTGGCAGCGGTAAAAGTGCTGTTGCAGTATCCCTTGCTGAAAGGCTTAGAGAAATGGATGGCCAAGTAACTTTAGCACTGACCTTTCACTGTGGGAAAGGTCAGGAAACAAGCAATACTTTTCAGTTGGTGCCAACCATTTGCTATTATCTTGCCCAATGTGTTCCGCAATATGCAAAAGCATTGGTAGATGTATTTGAAAAGGATGCCTCTTTACATGCAGGTAGCATTCCTATCAAAGAGCAGCTTTCCCGTTTCTTGAAACCTTTGTACAATATTGATCGGGCCCAGAATGCTGCCAGTACCATTATTATTATTGATGGACTAGATGAATGGGGCACACCAGAAGATCAGTCCATCTTTCTTGAAAATCTGTACAGCCATTTGCAAAAGATTGGCGGGATCTATATTGTAGTAACAAGCCGGCGGGAACAAGCTATTGCAAGGGCTATGAACAACAGCTCTATTGTTCAATCATTTGATTTGACTGGAAGCTATCCTGCAGATAAGGATATTGCTAAATTCATTGAGATGTGTTTGGGGGCAAACACAGCTCATGGAATATCTGGGCATGATATTGATGCTTTGACAAAACGAGCAGGAAATCTATTTATTTGGGCTAGTACGGCGGTAAATTATCTTAAAATCCAATATAGCTTGAAAGCGGGGGTTGAAACTTTGTTGAAGACCAAAGACAAGACTGCAAGGGACAATATTGAAAACCCGCATTCAGATCTATATGATCTATATGCAGCTGTTCTGCATAATCTTCCACGGCTAAAGTCCACATTTGGGATTCCATTGTTCCGGCTGGTTATAGGCCTCATCATATCAGCATATGAGCCATTCACAGTGAAAGCCTTAACAAAGATGCTTGAACAACAGTCACAAGTGGCCATTGACTATTCCATGGTTGATGGCATGATAAATGACTTGCCTGCAGTTCTATCTACAAGCAATAGACAAATTTTCTACCATTTATCATTGGCAGAATTTTTGAGTTCAGAGCAATGTCCAACACAGTATAGGATATCACATGAAGTTAGCCATGAAGTGCTTGGGAGCATTTGCTTAAAAGTGATGATGAATGAGCTAAAATTCAATATCTGTAACCTTGAAACATCGTCATTAAGAAACTCAGAGATACTGAATTTGTCAGAGAGAATAGAGCAACAAATTTCTCCACAGTTACAATACAGTGTAAAGTGGTGGGGATATCATGTGGAACAAGGGAATGGCTTGGAGGAAATGGGAACCGGTATCCAAAATTTCAAAAGTGGTAGTCACTTAATATACTGGATGGAATGCATGAGTTTGTTGAAAAAGGTGACAGAAATCAAGGTAAATGCAAGGAAAGTGGCAGCATGGTTGAGGAAACATAAGGTGAATGAAATTGAGGATTTCTATATATAGAAAGCTAACTTCTACACATAAGCTGTCCCAAGTAGAGCTCATAATGAAAGAGGTGGAAAGGTTCACAGATGTATTTTCAATTCCTTTGAATGAAAGCACACCACACTTGTACACGTCAGGCTGCGCATTGACACCAATGACATCTATATTACAAGAGGGCAAGAGTAAATGGAATCACAGCGGTGTCAAAGTAAAGAGATCAGGGGGGATGGAAATACAATGGGAAAAGACACTACACTTGATACATGTGGGATCTACAGTGGAGAGTGTAGCAGTGTCACCCAATGGACAACAAGTGGTTTCTGGCTCATATGATCAAACAGTGAGAATTTGGAATGTCCAGACAGGACAGCAGATTGGAGATCCACTCCATGGCCACACCGGATGGGTAAGCTCAGTAGCATTTTCACCTGATGGTCAACAGGTGGTTTCTGGCTCACATGATCAAACAGTGAGAATTTGGAATGTTCAGACAGGACAGCAGATTGGAGATCCCCTCCATGGCCACACCAACTTGGTCACCTCAGTGGCATTTTCACCTGATGGTCAACAGGTGGTTTCTGGCTCATATGATAAAACAGTGAGAATTTGGAATGTTCAGACAGGACAGCAGATTGGAGATCCACTCCATGGCCACCCCAGCGCGGTCTACTCAGTGGCATTTTCACCTGATGGTCAACAGGTGGTTTCTGGCTCATATGATCAAACAGTGAGAATTTGGAATGTCCAGACAGGACAGCAGATTGGAGATCCACTCCATGGCCAAAAAACGGGGGTCACATCAGTGGCATTTTCACCTGATGGTCAACAGGTGGTTGCTGGCTCAGCTGATGAAACAGTCAGAATTTGGGATGTCCAGACAGGACAGCAGATTGGAGATCCACTCCATGGCCACACCAGCCGAGTCACCTCAGTGGCATTTTCACCTGATGGTCAACAGGTGGTTTCTGGCTCAGCTGATGAAACAGTCGTAATTTGGAATGTCCAGACAGGACAGCAGATTGGAGATCCACTCCATGGCCACACCGGCGGGGTCACCTCAGTGGCATTTTCACCTGATGGTCAACAGGTGGTTTCTGGCTCATATGATGAAACAGTGAGAATTTGGAATGTCCAGACAGGACAGAAGAGTGGAGATCCACTCCATGGCCACACCAGCCAAGTCACCTCAGTGGCATTTTCACCTGATGGTCAACAGGTGGTTTCTGGCTCACATGATCAAACAGTGAGAATTTGGAATGTCCAGACAGGACAGCAGATTGGAGATCCACTTCATCGCCACACCAGGTATGTCAGCTCAGTGGCATTTTCACCTGATGGTCAACAGGTGGTTTCTGGCTCAGATGATAAAACAGTGAGAATTTGGAATGTCCAGACAGGACAGCAGATTGGGGATCCACTCTATGGCCATACCAGTTTGGTCACCTCAGTGGCATTTTCATGTGATGGTCAACAGGTGGTTTCTGGCTCAGCTGATCAATCAGTCAGAATTTGGAATGTCAAGACAGGACAGCAGATTGGGGATCCACTCCGAGTCTATGGCCATACCAGTATGGTCACCTCAGTGGCATTTTCATCTGATGGTCCACAGGTGGTTTCTGGCTCATATGATGAAACAGTGAGAATTTGGAATGTCCAAACAGGACAGCAGATTGGAGATCCACTCCATGGCCACACCAACCGAGTCACCTCAGTGGCATTTTCACCTCATGGTCAACAGGTGGTTTCTGGCTCATTTGATGAAACAGTGAGAATTTGGAATGTCCAGACAGGACAGCAGATTGGAAATCCACTCCATGGCCACACCAACTGGGTCACCTCAGTGGCATTTTCACCTGATGGTCAACACGTCGTTTCTGGCTCACGAGATAAAACAGTGAGAATTTGGAATGTCCGGACAGGACAGCAGATTGGAGATCCACTCCATGGCCACACCGACTGGGTAACCTCAGTGGCATTTTCACCTGATGGTCAACAGGTCGTTTCTGGCTCACGAGATAAAACAGTGAGAATTTGGAATGTCCGGACAGGACAGCAGATTGGAGATCCACTCCATGGCCACACCAGCCGGGTCACCTCACTCAGATTTTCACCTGATGGTCAACAGGTGGTTTCTGGCTCTCATGACAACACGGCAGGAATTTGGGATGTTCACGCAGGCCGGCAGGTCGGACTTCCTCCCAATAGCCCCATTAACCTTGCACTCCGAACAGTATCTTCATTGAATCCTCATTTCCCCTTTGAAAACTCTCTTCAGCTTCCGCCAACAATTTCCCATGGATATATTAATCCCCAGGGCTGGCTTTGTTCAGATAACAATGACCTTTACCTTTGGCTTCTGCCTTGGATGCTTCCTGGATTCAGAGACAAACGTCAAGTTTTGACCATCCCCCCTGATGCTGTCAATTGTGCAATTTCTGTAAACTGGGACCTTTTTGTTTATGGTACTTCCTGGGCACAATGCTGGGATTCCAGCTTATCCTCTGATGACATCTAGTTTTTTGCTGTTTTTAGTAAGCAATCTTTTCTATATTGTCATATCATCAATGGTGGTTGATTTACCTTTTTTTTACCAGCGCAATAGTACTTCCTTGTAAATGTATATTTTCTCTCCATTTCCTTCAGCACTGTCCTCTTCCTCTGCTGTTAAAACAATTATGAAAATGTCGCTTCCCTTTTCTTATCACAATTGTTCATGCTACAACATTACCCTCCTTACTTGTTTGATTTTCTTCAGTGTACTTTCACATCTTTGTTTCCATTCACCTTAAAAAGTTCAGGTTCGCCTCCTTCATCCCAGAGATTGACCATTTACCTTATACTAGTCCCAAAGCCCAATTATGTTGATCATAAGAAAATTATTGCAATATTTACCACAAAACCAATTCAGGTAAGACTACAAAAGCAACTGCAAACAAAGAGCAACGCACTTTTACGCTGAACCCCCAGTTATCCTCCAGGTTGTCCTTCCAAAGTTTGAAATACGTCGCATCTCCACTACGCCAAAAACGGTGCAGTTGAGGTCCTAATTTGAGATATCACCAAAAGAAAGAAAAAACGGACACATAAACGGACCGATTTATTGGTGATGTCATCCAAGGAGCATTGAAATCGGCACCGGAATGATGTCAGCCGGAGAGAGTAAGCTGTCAAAGAGCAAGTCTGACGGCAATAATGATGATTCGTCGAGGGAGAGATCGGGGGTTTGAAAGCGGCCTCAAGGATGGCTGGGAAGCCAGCGTACCTGAACGCTGCTTCTCAGACAAGTACACGCCGGAATGGAATCCGCGGAATCTACCACGTGTCTGTCACGTGACATTGTACACTGCACTCCGTTCCTCGTCCTCTGGCATAGCAACATTCAGCCTCCTTCAGCCTCTTGCCCTTTTCCCCCAGCAACTATTCTCACCTATCTTTTTCTCATTATCTGGAGGGTCCCGGAAACGGCAAGCTCAAATCCTAGCAGGAGCGAAACTTGTTACGGGAATGCAGGTGTACAGCTTAGGCCAATACTATAAGTGTATTCTGGTATGCTTGACCCTTTTATTTGATCCCCTTCTTTTGACTTGAGTGATAGCTAACATACTACACTTTCCAGGCAAGGAGCAATGAAAGAAAAGCAAGCTGCGCGAGCTCGAGCTCAAAGCTAGACAGAAAGGGAGAGATACGACTCGGAAAGGTCACGTATCATGTTTTCCTGCCAAAATGTTCTATTTCCTCGCTCTCTTCAAACTCAATTCTCCTCCTTTTAGATCCCTACCCATTCGTCAGACGTGTTTCGATCCCCGTCGTTGATGCCCTATGAGAACATCGTTGTACGACAGGAGATTTATTATACTCGGTTGTCGGTTGGCATGTCATTGTCGAACACGCTCGGACCGAGGATGAGACTGGCCAACCGCTTTATAGGACTATCCCGTTGTTGGTGAGTCTTGAGATTCCTTGCACTGTTGCCATACATACCACTGACGCTATTTTCTGCGTGTAGAGTCCTGGAAAGTCACCTTCGAGCTATACAAGGTAGAAGGACAGACGATCCCCCGCTTGGCAAGTCCATAGAAAATTGGATGGGCCTATGTGTGTCGAATACCCCATTTTCACATGTGGGCTCTATCCTTCCGATCCCCCTTCCTTTCGTTCTCACTTCCACTCCATACTCATCTCTGACTTTCTCTATCTTTTTCTTAAAGATCCATCTCCGAACAATTCATCTCCTGGCATAGCTGGTATAGATGCAGCGCTTGGAAGGATGTTGCTGATGTAGGAGCAAGAGGAGGCGCAGAGGGGGGATGTGATGAGTCAGAGAGGTTGGTTGAATGGCTTTTTTTTGTTCGTTTTTTTTATATCTACCTCAGTGTCCAGGCGCTAACGACAGTCTACATCTCTTCCACTGGGTGGTTTGGCGGAGATTTCTATGAATTACGAATATTACTTCCTGTACGAACGACCTTTGGGCTATTTTTGGCTTTCGTACCATGTTTACTGGTGTGCTTTTCTCCCGCTACTAGGACAGCGAGTTTGACAATGATGTTTAATAATAAGAAATAGATGCAAATTGGTCTGGCATGATCAGAAGAATTTTTGGATGTTCAAGTCAAATCCAAGTCCTTTACGAAAGCGACAAGCGGTGTATAGGCGGTCGATTCAAACTGGCTGTCGAAAAAGTGCGGACTGATTAGTGCGCTTAGTTGGTATATAACGTCTAATACCTTCCTCTCTCGTTCAGGTACGGTAACATTTGGGTATCGCGACTGCCCCCGACTGTTTTGGAGCTCATTTTCATCAGTGACATATATCTTGGAAATATCACCCAGCGAATGTTGGAGAATTGTTTCTCGGAGAAGCCAGTAAAAACATAGCCCAACGGCGGACTCCGCGGCTTTGCGCACCAGCTGGTAACCGACATGGTAACTAACACATGATTTTGTTTAAGAACGGGTAGAACGAATTCCGCCGTGGGCGCTGCCAGTCCTCTAACACAGCTCCGCCAGAATTGAATTTAAACGCGGATAATAGGCAAAAGCTGTAAATAAAGAACATCGGTAAGTGTTGACTCTATACATTGCTTTCGGGAGAGCGTTCTCGTCTAGCAGTCTATAAATATGTCACATTCGTCGCTGGACTTCAGGCCTTCCTCTCGTTCTTCCTCTTCTTCTTCCACCCTCTATGTACCGGCGACTTATATGGATTTCAAAGCTGATGTTGTTCTTATATGTTGCAGTGGCGATCGGATTTCTTGTGTACATTATGACGACCATCGGAATCTCACTCTTCATTGAAGTTACTGCATCTTTGAGGAAGGCAAATAAGGAGGGAGTTGATCTAGTTATTGATCTGCTCACGTTGTTTTTTTTTGGTCCTTCCGTGTAAGTTGTACAATCCGTAGTACTTTTCCCCCGATTTTACCCACAAACATATACTAAACATGTTCGCAGGTTCCTCTCTGCAGCATTTTTGATATTTTGCCAATTTGGGTTGCTGGACGTGATGTTCGATATCAACATCTATCACCTCGGTCTTCGATTCTTGCAAGACCGGGACTTGAAGAAAAGTCATGACCGGTTTACGATCAACGGCGTACGAATTACACCTGGCAAGCTCATGTGGTCTGCGTCAGCGTTCATTCTCGCAATCATATCTGCGGGTGGAGGTTGGACCCGCAATTCGACATTGGTGAATATATCAGGAGCGAGCAATGCTATTGTCACGCTGTTGTAAGCCCTCGAGCGAAGATCGCCGATGATTACTTATTGACTCTCTTGATTCTCTGAATAGACGAGGCATACTTGACGCGAATTACTCAACTCAGTCCAGTACTGCGCCCCGAGAGACTCAGATTATAGATGGTGGTGCTGAGATTATGGAAGGAATGGAGAATGGAAATGACGCTCAGAATTGTTCTCCGAATCAGAACCCCTACTCCCACCTTGAACACGCACTTTCGCAAGACCCTACCTACTCCCACCTTGAACACGCACTTTCGCAAGTTAAAAGAAAAGGAACTTGGGCTCAGTGGGGTCTCACTGTCCCCGCAGTCGTTCTAGGATCTATTTCTGCGGGAGGAGGATGGAAGAATAACCCGACTTTGGTGAATATTGCTGGTCTTGGAGCGGTGCTTATTCCGGTTGGGTGAGTAGGATAGCCTTTCGATGCACGATGTGTAATTCCTTTGAACACCGATATTGTTCTCTAGGACGTTGCTCTTTGGTCCAGATCAACAGCATGACGAGCCTGTTGGATGATCACCATCATATCGTTGAATATTACTCAATTTTCCGAACGGACGGGGGTGCGTTGATATCGTTCCAAGCCAAAGATTCCCTCGAGATGGTTTCCAGTACCGGCTTGTTGCTTTCTTGCAAAGTGGAAATATTTTTGACACACAATTCACGAACTCGTATCCGGATGGATTACTACCCCGTTTTGTGAAACTGTGTATCCCCATGAACTACATTCTTTCAAAAAGCCAGCGCCGCTTGCGAAGATCATTTTCCAAGGTCTGGATTTCAACATCTGCAGCGGCAGAATGATAAAGCAAGATGACCGGTGTTTAACAGCCCCACCTAAATTAGGCATGGCAATGAAATAACCAAACCATACTACTACGCCGTAGTACGGCGTAGTGTACATACTGATATCTGAGCCTGACCACGGTCCACTTTTGGCCTGGCTCTAGAAAGGGTTGAAGCACGAGGAAATTTTTCAATTTTCAAACGGTTACACAAGGCCAGCAGCGTCATATTATACATTGATTTAATGCACACTAGCAACTCCAAAGAAACACTGAAGAAACACACAGTCAATTATATAACGGTCGAAATGGGGGAAGAGGGCTCGAATCAGTGGTTTCGGTACTTGAATACCCAAAAATCTTCGTCGTTCGCAACCATAGGGTTCATGTTCTTCATCAACTTCATTGGGTTTGGATCCTTATGCTTATACATTGCTTTCCAGCGTTGAGAAACATCGAGTGGTGTGTTCCAAGTTGCTTCGTCAGACGGGCTAACCACATTGAACACCTTCGATGAAAGCCCCGAAATCCAGATATCGTACCATGTAAAATTCCCTTGTTTTTGGGTCTGAACGTAGCGGATGGCGGGCGTTTTACCAGCCAAAGCAAAGACAATTCGTATGATTGGCGTCGCAAGCCGCCAAGAAAGCCCATCCTGTCAGGAATCAGGATCTATCTTTTCAAAAAGCTCGGTCTGAATCTTCGCGGTGTAACTGTCATCGTTCTTAGCCCGTCCTGTCAGGAATCAGGATCTATCTTTTCAAAAAGCTCGGTCTGAATCTTCGCGGTGTAACTGTCATCGTTCTTAACCTGCCACACAATGAGC
Source organism: Collybiopsis confluens (assembly GCA_013368555.1). Classification (NCBI taxonomy): domain Eukaryota; kingdom Fungi; phylum Basidiomycota; class Agaricomycetes; order Agaricales; family Omphalotaceae; genus Collybiopsis; species Collybiopsis confluens. The sequence continues at coordinate 6,380 of JAACJN010000153.1, read as the reverse complement.
CCCTGGGAGCTCTTGCTCAGCTCATCACCCATGACAGTTGGAGCAACGAGATCGAATCCAGACTAGTTATTGGCGCCCATGACTGCCGCGCATCGAGCGATGAATCCCCGTAGGACCTCGTCGCTAAGATGATCCGGCTGCTGCCGTTTGACAAAGGGAATGACAGCGACTTTGGATCGGAGCTGAACGTTGAACGCTCTAGTACGTGATTTCAAGGAAGAGCATTCAAACGGAAAAACGCGGATGTGGTTTGTGGTCCCGGCGTTGGACAGCCCTAATACCGCGTGTTTCACTGGAGAAGACAACTAGAGAGAAATTTGGTCATGAGAAATACGAATAAAAACCAAACAAAAAAGGCTGCTTCGGCACGCACTTGGTTCACTATTCTTGACTCCCCTCAACATCAACCGCGTACAGGTAATAACCCAAACGGACTAATCCCTCCAGTCTGTCCTTCCAGATTGACTGTCACCACCGCGTATCGACAATAATAGCAATGTCGAGGTGGAGTTTATGACCTTGCGGAAGATGGTACAGGAAGAATGAGCAGAGATTTTGGGAATATGAAATTAAAGAAAGCTTACCATGTCAAACCGCTGCTGCTATCAAGAACTCCCAAATCTCATATCGCTCACATCTCCTGCACGGTACCGAATTATTGTCTGAACTGTAGAATCCAAGCTACAAGGTGGGACCAAGGAAGAATGGGTGGACAACAGCGGAGAGACCCAGAGTAATAAGAAAGGAGGGTGCGTGCTGAGAGGTTGAGATTCGAGAACTCAGGCGTTCGATACACGGGGATGATCCGGGGCCTCTCATTCGATGGGGATTATCGGACGTCATTAAGGATGACCGGAGAAGAGTCATTGACGCCAATAAGGAGCACCATTCCCACTCCAGCAGTTTTTCCGTATTTTCCTTTGCTGGGGGTAGTTGTCTCGGAATGGGATAAAAAGAGGGGTCATCGACATAGCCAAGCCGGTATCTTCCGTGCCATAAAAAACAAAGAAACTCGGTATCGTTCCATCTTAGCCTTCGATTCCCCCACCCTTCAATGAGAAATGATCTGATTGGTGCTTTGGATTCGGAGTCCCGGACAACTTGACGAAGTGGCAGAAGGGGATACAGATATCATTAAGCAGGGAGCACGGCAAAAGGTGGTGGTTTCGGGAAAAGACTCCGGAAACCCACTCCGGAGGTAAGCGCCAAACACCGGGCATCACGTTATGTCCACGTGACCCCGTTTAAACCTCCCTTCTCACCATTCAACATTGCACTCCATATATGTCCTTCATCCTATCCGGTACTGGACCTTCATACAGGGCGATAGGGCGATATTCAGCCCTCTTTTCCCCTCTCCTGCACCCTTCATGCAGCAAAGATCCCAACTCTTCGTTTTCTTATCATCATCCTGGAAACGACAGCCTTAAATCCTAGGAGGAGGAGGAACCAACTATGCCCCGAAACCTTGACAAGAGTGTAGGTATCAGGCTTAGGGGCCGGTGATATGAGGGTTATGTGGTAGGTGACCGCCTTCATCCTCCTTTTGACTCGAATCATCCTGAGGATTCGGATTCGGATTCGGAATCTGAATCGAGGTCGAAGGAGTAGCTGTCGATGATATTCGAGTCAACACACTACACTCTTCAGGCCAGCATACTACAACGCGTAGGAAGCAGGGCAAGCTCGAGCTCAAAGCTAAGCAGAGAGGTAGAGACACGAAACGTATGTGTTTTCCTTCTGAAAAGCTCCCTCTAAACTCACTTTAGGCCCATACCCTTTCGCCCAATAGGTTCTGACCTTTTTCGTTACTAATGGCACGAAAACATCGTCTTACGACAAGCACGAGATTTGAATCGGTTGGTGTACCATTGTTGAACACACGAGGAATAGGAAACGTTCATTCGTTTGTGAGTTTTGAGATTTGTTCTGCTGTTTCTCGCTTACTGAGGCGATTTTCTATGTGTAGAGTCCCGGAAAGAGACCGGCAAGCCATAGAAGGTCAATGAAAACATGTTCGAATATGCCCCGTTGGGAAAGGCAATGAAGAATCGAACGAACCTGGGTCGAACACTCCATTTTCAGAGGTAAGCCCTACCCTTTGTTTCCGCTTCCACCTCACACTCGTCTCTGACTTTCACTCTCGTTCTCCCAAAGATCCACCTCGGGAAGCTGGCAGAAATGGCGCGCAACAATATCACCGGAACGGGAGCAGGAGGAGGGCAGAAGGGGAATGTAATGAATCGGAAAGCCGGTGCAAAGGCCGCTTGTCAAGCAGAGCGTAGTAAGGTGACGCCTGTTATATAGTGCGAGCTCGAAAACTGCAAGGTGCATATCCTTGTATCACATTTGATTGTGGGGCAATTTCGACTGACTTTGTTTTTTTTTTTTCTAGTTTTTTGATCCACCTCACAGTGTGCAGCCGCTATCAAGACCCGTGCCGGCCTGCCCTGCTACCGCTCGAGGCAGAGGCTCCCATGGATCACGAACATTACTTCCTGCACAAACGACGACCTTTGTGCTTTTTTTACCATTTTTACTGTTGTTCTTTTCTCCCGCTACTTAGGACAACGAGTTCGACAACGACTTGAATAAATACATCGTAGACCGTATGTACATGATCATACTGTGCACAAAACCCTCTCTCTTCTAAAACCTCTGTTACGCTATTCTTCACCTTGACCGTGCACGTCTCGAAAGACTTTTGCAATGATTAGGCACAGCTACATCTCGGCCCCAGCCCGAACGTCGCGAGACCGGAAGTGTATTTGAACAAGTGAACGGATATGTTGGGCAATTCCGTTGAGGCTACTATCGCTGCCGGGGGTGAGGGATAGGCGATATATCCGGGGTAATGACACCAATCGGTATCGGTGGAACCGGTGTAACGTCTGCGATAACGGCTGCTTTCAATGATGTAGAAAGTTGTCCTTGGCGCTTGGGTGGTCGTAGGAGACGCAAAGGATAGAGAAAATTGGAAGATGGCTCGTGAGTCGTGGTTTTTTGTTCGATAATCTACGTGTAAAGGATGAGTCCAAAAAATTCAAAAGAAAATACAAAACAAAACAAACTCATATGCCCAGTACCGGAAACCATCTGCCACGCTAACGGAGCCACGCAGTCGCTCCGTCCCCTTCAAGAAATAGAGTCGTCCAAAACAGAGATACACCTTGTATACCGGCACGTGTTTCGTCGAATTGTTTATATTAAAGGGCTGGCGGAGCTGAGTGGCGGAGAAGGGCTATAGGTGGTTTGTATGAACGAGCAAAAAAGTATACGTACGATCAAGAGAAATTCTAGGATTTTATGGCACCCTCCGCTTTACTCTCAACATCTCCCCTTGCAGCCCGTCATACAACTCCATTTGCAACTCCATTCCACCGATGTGCGTCCGCGTTCTCATTTGCGGATTTCATTTTCTCTTTTTTTTTACCGCACCAGTAACAATTTGGGAGGAGCCGGCGTTGTGGAGAGTGGTAAATGGGGGCCGCTGTGGAAGAAAGATAAGTCCGGCCCGCCGTCTTAGGTCGGGTGACTTGTGGAAAGTGCGGTCATATATACATCAACTGAGCATGTGTTCGGAATAAATTGTCAAGAGCGCCTCATGTCGGACTCTCGGAGAATAACCTGACTAGATGCGGAAGTTTGAACTAAACTGAACCCATTTTATAGATTAAATCTTAATCTCACGACGTACTATATAATGTGCTGTCTGATCAAACTGTACCGGTTTGTCCCTCTGACAAACCACCACCACCTCCACCAGTTGAACTCATGAAAAAGTTTTTTGACAGATTACTGTGCCACCGTCCTGCATCTGCACCCCCCCGCTTGCCTGGACAAGCACATCCTAGCCCTCGAGGTAAATACCAGTAGATTAGCAAACCTGCAGTGAAAAATGAATATGAATTGTATATTTCTCTTTCGACAGCATTGGAAGCTGGGCCGCCCAAAGGAAGTGGGGATGTTGTGATGGGGCAGGGACCGCAGGGTAATGTTTCCCAGGGCCAGGACAGGGAGAGTCAGGAAGGTACTCCTCAAGGTAATGTGGACATAGTGCATAGCGAAATTCAAAATTTGTAACCCTGCACTGGAAGTCATTCCCATACACACTCCGGCGCCTAAAAAAGGATCTTTGAATGTGGCCGAACTTCAAGTAGGCCCAAGCAATGGTAAGCAGGAATTTATCCCTGTTCCCGCAAGCCTCATGTTGATATCTTACCACATGAAGCTCCAAGTCCATCTATGACTGGCCCGGCTGCGTTTGGAGGCGCTTCCAATTTTAGCATTGATGGTACACCAACTTTTAATGTTGCCGCAAGAGATGTTAACAATGTTGTCAACAACTTCAACTATGGTAACGTTTCCGGACTATTGATTGCCAGAAGGCAACACTGAAATATATTATTCCAATAGAAAAAGAAAAAGAACAGCTCAACAAAAAACTCAGGGAAAAAATCAATCCAATTATTAACCCGGTAAAAAAGCAAATATACTGCGCAGAAGGAACCCGTCTGCAGCTCCTCGATGATATCACTCAATGGGCATTAAAACCAGATAATCATTATGTGGCCTGGATCTATGGCCTAGCTGGCAGCGGTAAAAGTGCTGTTGCAGTATCCCTTGCTGAAAGGCTTAGAGAAATGGATGGCCAAGTAACTTTAGCACTGACCTTTCACTGTGTGAAAGGTCAGGAAACAAGCAATACATTTCAGTTGGTGCCAACCATTTGCTATTATCTTGCCCAATGTGTTCCGCAATATGGAAAAGCGTTGGTAGATGTATTTGAAAAGGATGCCTCTTTACATGCAGGTAGCATTCCTATCAAAGAGCAGCTTTCCCGTTTCTTGAAACCTTTGTACAATATTGATCAGGCACAGAATGCTGCCAGTACCATTATTATTATTGATGGATTAGATGAATGGGGCACACCAGAAGATCAGTCCATCTTTCTTGAAAATCTGTACAGCCATTTGCAAAAGATTGGCGGGATCTATATTGTAGAACAAGCCGGCGGGAACAAGCTATTGCAAGGGCTATGAGCAACAGCTCTATTGTTCAATCATTTGATTTGACTGGAAGCTATCCTGCAGATAAGGATATTGCTAAATTCTTTGAGATGCGTTTGGGGGCAAACACAGCTCACGGAATATCTGGGCATGATATTGATGCTTTGACAAAACGAGCTGGAAATCTATTTATTTGGGCTAGTACGGCGGTAAATTATCTTAAAATCCAATATAGCTTGAAAGCGGGGGTTGAAACTTTGTTGAAGACCAAAGACAAGACTGCAAGGGACAATATTGAAAACCCGCATTCAGATCTATATGATTTATATGCAGCTGTTCTGCATAATCTTCCACGGCTAAAGTCCACATTTGGGATTCCATTGTTCCGTCTGGTTATAGGCCTCATCATATCAACATATGAGCCATTCACAGTGAAAGCCTTAACAATGATGCTTGAACAACAGTCACAAGTGGCCATTGACTATTCCATGGTTGATGGCATGATAAATGACTTGCCTGCAGTTCTATCTACAAGCAATGGACAAATTCTCTACCATTTATCATTGGCAGACTTTTTGAGTTCAGAGCAATGTCCAACACAGTATAGGATATCACATGAAGGTAGTCATGAAGTGCTTGGAAGCATTTGCTTAAAAGTCATGATGAATGAGCTAAAATTCAATATCTGCAACCTTGAAACATCGTCAATAAGGAACTCAGAGGTACTGAATTTGGAGGAAAGAATAGAGCAACAAATTTCTCCACAGTTACAATACAGTGTGAGGTGGTGGGGATATCATGCGGAACAAGGAAATTGCTTGGAGGAAATGAGGACCGGTATCCAGAGTTTGACAAGTGGTAGTCACTTAATATATTGGATGGAATGCATGAGTTTGTTGAAAAAGGTGACAGAAATCAAGGTAAATGCAAGGAAAGTAGCAGCATGGTTGAGGAAACATAAGGTGAATCAAATTGGGAGTTTCTATATATGGAAAGCTAACTTCTACACATAAGCTGTCCCGAGTAGAGCTCATAATGAAGGAGGTGGAAAGGTTCACAGATGTATTTTCAATTCCTTTGAATGAAAGTACACCACACTTGTACACGTCAGGCTGTGCATTGACACCAATGACATCTGTATTACGAAAGGGCAAGAGTAAATGGAATCACAGCGGTGTCAAAGTGGGGAGATCAGGGGGGATGGAAATACAATGGGAAAAGACACTACACTTGATACATGTGGGATCTAAAGTGGAGAGTGTAGCAGTGTCACCCAATGGACAACAGGTGGTTTCTGGCTCATATGATAGAACAGTGAGAATTTGGAATGTTCAGACAGGACAGCAGATTGGAGATCCACTCCATGGCCAC
>JAACJN010000152.1:0-108166 GCA_013368555.1 Collybiopsis confluens | reverse complement strand
AGCTGTATAATTCGTTGGCAAAGTTTGTGACGACATATTCCCAAAGCATGTACAATGACATTGCGGTATGACAAGTGTCGATAACTAGCTCCCAAACAACCAAAAGCCTAAGGGGTATGTATATCAATCAATGTAAAGGTTTCGAAGCTGGAATAAACCTGGAAGATGGTTACTGAGTGCTCACTTGATTGCGAGTCCATCTTTAGTCCCGGATGTAAGATATGTCATAAACTGAAGAAAACATAGGCCGTAGAGCCAGGCGTTGAACTACAATATTTGAGGATGAGACAAACCATAATCTTGAGAGGAAGCTGTCCTCTACCTGGACGGCAACTACCAATGGCCCGAAAGTGATAGGTATATTAATCTTTGGAGTGGTGCGCATGGAATACATCAGTTTGTTAGAGCACGGGGGAAGAAGACGGTCGCGAGGAAGAGCGGGGACGTCGACTGCGTTGGCCTAGAACTTATACGCTAGTCCAGTTGCCCGACCCTGGGAGGCTGTGAACATACTCGATGGAAAGCAAAGATGAAGATCCAAATACATACTCTACAAAATGGCGGATCCTATGACTCACCCTGGGTACTCTGAATGGTATGTACTATGTAGCTTCCAGTCGATTGGAGGATTGGATGGTCACGAATAAGAAGAATCTATATAAATCAGTCAGTTGTTACTCATCTGTGAAACTCATTCATATAAAATAAAACTAACAAATTTACTAAAATTTGCTGCCACCGCGGCGTAGAAATGGAACTAGGCCGTTTCTTGTTGGCTGAAATAAGCCGCAGCCTTTCCGGCGGCGGACGCTTCCTTCCCATTCTTTTGGTCGTTAGGTCAAAAGCGTGTTCAAAGTTTCGAACATTGGTCCCTACGTCGCGATGTTCGAACTCTAAGAGTCTCGACGACGCGGAGGTTCTACATAAGCACGTGAAAGAAATGTGACCTTGGCAAAAAATGTGAACTTGGCAGTTGGCAATGTCATTGTCCCACGATGTAACGTTTGCGGCCCCTACCATCAACCATCATGGTCTCTGTATCTAAAACCGACTCTGGCAAGACGTATCGGGGTGAATGTACCGGCGAAGCACTTGAAACAGTACAAAATCATGCAAAAGAAGCGGATTTAACTCTTTTTGCTAGCTGTTTCTGTCCTTTTGTACAGCGTGTGTGGGTTGCGTTTGAGTGTTTGGGAGTTCCGTACAAGGTGTGTGTGTAATGGTTCAAAATCTCTGTCGATATGATGTGAATTTATCAATGGGTGTATCTATCTGATTTAGTACTGTAAGGAAAATTGTCAAGATCTCGTGTATACGTTTACTTGATCTCCTTCGGATTACACAACAGATGAAGTGGATCCGTACAAGAAACCCAAGGATCTTCTCGAAGTTTCCCCTAAAGGTCTCGTTCCAGGACTCTCAATGAGAGTACGGTTATTTTGGAGTATATCAACGAGTACGTTTGCATGTGCGTTTGGAATTTTGGATCCCTTTGAACCCCTAGACTGTTTTTAAACTTGTAGCTTATCAGAGTCCAACAAGGGTCCAAGCTTACTTCCTCCGATCACAAATCCGTGTGAGTGCGCCGCTTAGGTGACATTTTTTCCAATGTCGAGTCCTTGTAGCAGCAAAGCGATCACATCTGACCACTTTCAAAGACGCCCGGGCTCTCGTCCGACTCCAGTCTGATCATATCAACCGCTCGGTCGTACCTGCGTTCTACCGATTTCTGCAAGCTCAAGATTTGGATGCCCAGATAAGCGCCGGAAAGGAGTATCATGCATCCATTGAGACCCTAGTGGGTTTGTTTGAGCGGATGGAGAAGGAGGTCGATCCAGCTAAGAATGGCGTAACTGGCGAAGGCGAGAAGAAGGCGCTCACCTCCGGCCTCGGTCTTTGGATCGACGGCAATGAGGACTTGGGATGGGTGGATGTTATGGTCGGACCGTGTCAGTCGTATAATCGGTTTGCGTTGATTTACTGACTCTCCTTCACAGGGCTATACAGATCCAAGAACGTTTTAAAGCATTACAGAGGCTTCGAGCTTCCTCCAGGAACAAAATTCAATAAATGGCTGGATAGATTGTTCCAGCATCCGTACTTTAGGAGGACGTGTAGCACGGATGACCTATATCTAGATAGCTACGAAAGGTCAGTTAATCCGTCGACATCTATCCCTGTTGCTAAATCCTGATTAATTTCGGATGAAAGATATGCTTTCAATCGCCCCAACACAAGCCAAGTGGCTAATGCTATAAACTCTGGCCGAGGGCTGCCTTGATTCTGTGTAATCATTGTAATTACAAACATAATTTTGTGCTTCTATTGGTGACGGATATACATTTCGAGATATTTTGACTCTTGAGGCGCGAATGTCCAAACCGCGTCGTGACCGCGTGACCACACCGCTTTTCTCTTAACCCAAACCTCCATCTTCTGGAATGCTGGGCGTGGTCGCTCAGGCTCTTTGAATTTATACACTAAACCTGCTGACTGCGCATCAAAGCCTTCATCGACGGCAGAAGGACAAAATACACGCAGTTTCTCAGATCCAGCGTCAGGTGTATAATAAACCCAGGAATACTTTGAATTCAGATCAGCCTCAAAATTCCCGTCAAGAGAATCTTTTCGAAGGAGGGCACCTGGTCATGCGTGTGTATGATTATACACCCTCTAGCTTCATCCGTGGTTCAAACCTTCCTATGTCAAGCTCACGGGTCTTTGGAAAGCGTCCGAGTGAGAAGTTTTTCCTGGCTATAAGGGCGGCAAAGGTAAAGCATCTCTGATTCTCCCTGTTCTTTGCAGTCCAAAATGCTGAAAGCCGTCAACAGCCCTTTATTACAGCTGCTTTCGTTCACTATTTGGACGTTTGCTCGAGCTACCGTCATCACAAATGACACATCCAGCCTTGCGGGCAGGTCTTTCGAATTTATCATCGCTGGCGGGGGTACAACCGCTCTTGCTGTGGCCAATCGGTTAGCGGTGGATCATACCGTTCTAGTCGTAGAGCGTGGCCAGGACTTTATGAATAATGAGGTGATCAATGATCCCTATACTCCAGGTGCAACGTGAGTAGTGCCTTTCGATGTTTTTTCTTCTTTTCAGTTGCCTAATATCGTCTACGCAGACCGAATCCTTGTAAATTCCAAATCAACCTTGCACCCCAACTGGGCTCCAACGGAACTCGGAATCTACAGATGAACTAGTATGTCGTTATGTATCAGTATCACGCTTACCCTAACAATCTTCTTCCATGGGCAGTGGAAGCTGTTTGGGTGGAGGCTCATCTGTGAACACCATGATAGGATCTCGGCCAACTTTTGCGGGTATGAGTGCAGTCGAGGCGCTGGGTAATCCAGGCTGGGGCTGGAATGAGTTCCTGTCGTGCGTTTCTTCCCCTGCCCGGTCCTCTTTCTGTTTTTGCATACACCTAAACTTTATTGGGCCTTTAGGTACATGCAAAAATCCGAAACGTTCGACCCACCCGACCCGACACAACGCGCGGAAGGCGCAGACTATATCGAAGTGGTCCATGGATTTAATGGGCCTGTCGGCGTTTCGTTTGCCCACCCTCTTTCAGCTCCCGAACTTCAAGCAGCTGCTAAAGCCACTACGAATAAGGTTTTCAATGGATCTGTGGCTTTGAGTCCGGATATGGGGACGGATTTTCGGGAGGTAAATCTGTACGCTCGAATAGGACCTACCATTGCGATTTGACTATCTTCCCGCAGGACATTATGCGTCTTACTACCATCACATCCACTTCAACCAATCGTTAGATAGCGACCGACGGTCCTCATCCGCCTGGTCCTATCTTTATCCTCAAACGCAACAGAGGTCAGGTCTGACGGTCCTTACTGGACATCTAGTGGATACTGTCTTGACTTCACCTGCGGGGGGAAATAATATCACCGCGACTGGTGTGCGCGTTGTACCAAGAGCTGGCGGCACTGCTTCGACTTTTCATGCTTCGAGGGAGATCGTGCTTTCTGCTGGTACATTCTATGTAGAGTCATTCCTTGTGCTCATTCCCAACGTACATTCAACCATCCCTCCCCTTAGTCTCCAGCTATTCTACAACGCAGTGGAATTGGGAATGCGACGTAAGCCAGCGCTTCATTGCTCCGCCGCGTTTTCTCTCAACTCATGGGGATATCAGATTCCTGCAGAACCTCGGGATTAAACCCGTACTTAACCTACCGGCTGTTGGAACGAAGTGAGCAGATTAATCTTTCATATAGCGTCTTCATTCGGATCTGAAATGCCAATAGCTTCCAGGATCAAATTCTACTGACCAACGTCACATTTCCGGTGTCTCCCGCTGCAAACATCACCAACGTAACCGGTGGTAATCATGTATTGCTCGCGGTCGTGGTGACCCATCCTACTGCTATAGACACCCTAGGACTGAGCGGTATGTTTCTGTGTTTCCGGCTCCTGCCCGAGCGCCGAGTTTCCTCCATTACGTTTAGGTGCCGCCACACTTGACAACTCCCTTCGTAACATTTCGGCGGAACGCGCCCTTTCAGCTGGCGGTGTCATCAATGCAAAATCTTTCACTACGCAGGCAGAGGTGTTAGCTGATGCGTACCAAATTGATCGTAAGTAGGTCGTTCTAGAAATGTGTTTCTCAATCCAACCCGATTGTTTTCTTTTTCTTTTTTCCCAGATCCTCTAATTGAAATTTTCTATACTCCTGGGTCTACATCGATTAACGTATGGGCTCAGTCTGCCACACCAATCTCTCGTGGAACTATTCGAATCAACACTACGGACCCGACCGTTGATCCAATTACGGATCCACAGTATCTTGTTGAGGAAGCCGATATACAGGTTGCAGTGGCCGCCGCGAGAAGAGTTTCGAGCATCGCTGTTACGCCACCATTCAGTGATTTGCTTACGCCCACTGCGTTGGCTGATTCGGGTACACCCGCCGTTGGTGCTTCGGATGAAGTCGTGAGGAGTTGGGTGCTTCAGACGTGAGCCTTCCGTGCTATATTTTGTTCCAGCGTCCCTGGTTTAATTACAATTTTTTTTCCTCCCCGGTACTTAGTTATACCGCCGGTACCCATCCCATTGGAAGTAACCCGATGATGCCGAGGGAGTTGGGTGGTGTCGTCTCGCCAGAGTTGCTTGTCTACGGTTTGTCTATTTTAGTTCTTTCGTTTACTTCGACTATACTTTACTCATTAAATGCTTGTTGCTTTTTTTTTCCCGATGCAATAGGAACTACAAATATCCGGGTAGCGGATGCGTCTATTGTTCCGCTTTCTGTTTTCCCTCATACTACGTTGGGGTTATACGGAGTTGGTAAGTAAACACCGTTCGACTTTGATTGATACGACCGCTAAACTGGCTTTTTCAATTCTTTTTCCCATATTTTTAGCCGAGAAGGCAGCAGATATGATACTTCAAGCGGTGGAAGCTTGAAACCTCCGTTACGTATCTGTCGTATACTGAGTACGACATCAGTAGAGAATTCAGCGATTAAGGATTTAATGGTTTGCAACCGATTACAAATTTGGGAAGCCCGATTTTGAAAAAGAAAAAAAAAACGCTCTTTATAAGATGCCTTTCGGTTGTTTTTGCCGGCGTTTGAATGAGCTATATGAGCTATGTAAACTGTTTGTATTAGGCGGACATGAGCCTCGAGCGATTGAGATGTCAAACTTATGAAGAGCAAGACGTCTATGGATGTCGACGTCCCTACCAAGTTTCTTCGGATGATGTTTCCCTTTCCTTAAAATCGTCCATCCCCTACTTGTTGTTCGCCTCCGCCCGTTACGATGTACAACATAATACGATTTCGACTTCTATCCGTCTTCCATTTATATTAAAATGCTGTCATCGTATATACACTGTGTACCCTGTAACAAAGAAAAGTGCAAAGAGGGAGATAACGCGGAAACCCAGATTTTTGGCAAGTACGGGAAAAGCAGATGTAGGCTCGGGTATGGTCACGGTATTCGGACTTGGCGTAAAACGTATGTACTCTACTGTACACATGAAAATGATTCGGTCCATTAAAAATGTTGATTGGATTCAAAACAAAAAATTCTAAGAAAATGTCCACGAAACGACAGGAATTAAAACAAGAAAGATGATTTCGGGTTATATGGTGAGTGAGGAGAGGAGTGTAACGAAAGCGAGTACGGCGGGTAACATCCGACAGTAATAATGAGCGAGGGTGAGTTTTGCATCACTCGAGGCGTTAGAGTGCTTGGATTTTGAGGTGCTGGAAGATTTGTGACTGCTTGACGTGGTTGTACTGTTGCTCACTGGCACTTCAACAATGAAGTCTGCCTTTTGATAGGAGAACAACTGAAAGGAGATAGTGTCACCGAAGAAGATATTTCCTGAACTGGGGCGTTTCTTTACCTTGTAAAGCCCTTCAGCGCTCTCCATCATGCCGACGTTGTCATGAGATACGCCTTCAATCCAATCGACGGTAGCATTGGACGGCCATCCAAAGGTGCTGTTGATCATGCTAACGAAATTCTGGCCTCGGGTGTAATGTGTCGGGCCTTGGGTCTAGGTAATTGTAGACATATCAATACGAGAAGCAATTCGTTAGCGCCAGTTGAACTTCACCTCTGCCTGACACCTCGTATCACCGTCCCCGTTGTCAGCCTGTCAGAACAAAAAAGCAGGGTCGGGTCAGTAAAGAAACGCCAATGTCAAAGTCAGAAGCCAAGACGTCGTACCGTTCCCCAGGCATAGTTTATGAGTCTTTTGTTGTACGAATCCGTGATAGACTTGCGTTTCCGATCACCAGCGTATGCGGGGTATCCACTTTGCAGCCCATACTTGTAGTCGTCGAAATCAGAGCAAGTTGCGTTGGGAATAGGTCGATCTTCGGAGAGCCACATCAGTGAGCCGGGATTGGCTGGTAAGGATGGGAATACCCGTCAGGGTCAATCAAGGACAAGTAAGATGATGGGAACTCTGGACTTACCAATCCAGAAATGGAGCCGATCGTCGTCGGCGGGTGTTGCCCTCATACCAGCGTATCGTTGAGTCATCTGAGCTCCAGCAGAGTGTCCTGCTAGGACAACCGTCTGTGAACGAGATTAACGAAAGAAAGAAAAAACAAGGATCACAGTGGCATGAACGTACGTTCAAATTTGGGTACGTAGATCGATCCATGTAATACGCGATGAGGGCATCCAAAGCCTGGTAGCTGCTATAGTTCGATATTCCACTTGGACCCACGTTCTCATGCCCACTGATCCATGTAGTCTCTCCCCAGACCAATACGTCTGGTTTAGCAGCACCTGCTTGAACGTCGACCTCGGTCCAAAAACACGGAGCCATTATGGAAATTTGGGAACGTGAAACGGAAGTGTTCTGGTACGTGGCCTTGTTAAGAGCATTATTCATGATATTCCAATAGTTCCAGCAATCTCGAGGCTAAAATTCGGGGAAAACTGTAGTCTCAGCCAACACGAAAAGAAAAAGAAATCATATTTCTCAAGACGTACTTTGCCAGGTAAAACGATAACGGCGCGAGTCACTTCGTTTTGATCCAAGCCAGAGGATTGGAATACGGGCTTAATGCATTTTTGAGGTTACGCTTGGTGCAAGAGAAGACTCGACGTACTATTTTGGCCCCATTGTTATCTAATGTCCATTCAGGGTATGCAGCGGCTTGAGTGATTTGGGGCATTTCCGTCCAACCAGTATCCGAACCACCTCCAACGGCTGGGTCAGGGTTTTCCGCCCACTGTTGACGTCGTACATGTCCTTCCGTGGGGCTTGGACGCCGAGCCTGAGCGTAAGCAGCCAACGAGGGTACAGCCAGAAACAGCAGACACAACAGCATCACGATGTCGATTCACGCTACAAGCGCAGACTGGGATGTATGAGAGCGAGGTGAGGGAAAAATATAAGGGTTGCATTTTATACAGACTTCAAATTCTCCAGTGTATGTATGACGGCCGCGCGACATACAAAACAATCAAAAAGAAGGCACCCGAAATAGCGGAAAAAAAATGCTCGGCTCTCACGAAATACATTGAATTCACCGGTTTCCAAAAGGGGAAGAAGAAGAGGGTGTGTATGTTATTTAACAAGTGGCAGTTCAACGGCCCTGAGCAAAATTGCGACATGACACAGAGAACTTTCGTTCCAAACTTACGGGCTCTTACGGGTCGCTTACGGGGCCAAGTTCTCCGCGAAGAGGTCTTGACTGTTTTGTAAACCGGTTCCAGTTCAACACCTTCGAAAATACCTAGAAGATTTCGAGCATGAAGGCCCCACCTCTGAGGACGAGGATGTTTGATGGTAACTGCCCTTCCCGACCTGTTGACTCCCTCCCGGAGGGCCTGGGTCACAAGCAGGATAAACATACATAGGAGAGGATATCCAATATTCGGTAATTTTAACAATTGGACGGTGGACCTGCGCAGTACTCTATTGTACATACTATTCGAGATCAGAAAAACATTCACTGAAACACAAGACTAATATTCATCTCTCGAAACTACTTAGCTTTTTATTATTCTCGACCTTTGAAACCAACATCGATCATGAGAGACCCTTCAACGCACGGCAGCACTGTTGGGCTATGCAAAGACATGTTGGCTTTTACTAACAACATTTCTTACCAACGTACATATGTAGAATCTGCAAAGGGATAAAAACTATGCACATCGATACCACAGTCTCCCAGAAAAGAAAATTGCAATCCAAAGCTCCCTTCTTGTCTACGTGAGAGGCGAGAGAGCGTTCGACGGTTTGAAGCGACCATTCCAGTTGACATTCTTGTATCCGCTTGTGAGTCACTTACCCCAACAAAAAAAAAAGTCAGGACGTAGTTTTCAAGGATTGCCTGCTCGAATTACATCGGCCTGGGCTGATACGCTGGACTGCTGCGGTCTCCAAGAGTAGTAGTCAAATGATGAGTGTAGTGTGAAAGCTGGTCGCTGATGATAGACAAAGAGACATGCCAACCAAATTGACCCCCGAAACCGTCTGATTCAAGTTACTACCCCGAATCATCGAGGCTTGGATCGACAACCGTCGTCCAGGCTGCCTGCAACCATCGGGGCTTCCTGTTCACTGACGTCCTTCGAGTCCCTTCCTACGGTAGGCTGCCAAAGTCAATGCTAAGACGATAGTTTCCGTACAGCAAAACTAATAGGAATGGCCAGAGCGAAGATGTCGAGTAAGAAGCAGCTAAATTTTTACTTGCAAAACCTGGTTGATTATGAGAGGATCCCGCAGCATACTTTAATCGTTCGGAGAAATTGAATGCACCCGTTGCAAGGAAATGGATCATTTGTTCCATCTGAGAGCGGTGCTAGCCTGTAGATTAAAAATGATTTTGCCCAAGTCAGAAATTCTCGGGAGGTTTTTCAACCACGAAAGAGGCGCATAAGCCTTCAGGATGATATTTTGACTTCAAGGTTATCGACGTCGATGACTGGTAAATTAGCGAGTGCGGATAATGATAGGAATGTTTAAAGAGCATTTACTGGGGTCAGTGTCCATGGGTTCAAAGAAACAGCTTGAAAGAAAGTGATCAATCAGCGAGATGGCGGTGGACACGCTCACGAGAGACACGTGATCTCGATCCCACGATGTTTCCGGCCCGTTGTCGCGTCTTGCAAGGTCCGCACCGCACCCCCTTTCGAGCTGACTCTGTGAAGCTAGAGCTGGAGCTGATTTGTAAATGTTCGGTTGGTAGTATACATAAATGTACGTACTATCAAACATTGTCCAAAGGGGACTTTCACTTTCACCTCCAGGAACTGGCCGCGATACCGCTGCGCTAAATTGAAGGCAGATATAAGAATTGTTCCCCGGTTGTCGTAAACATGTGATGTTTACACTCATTGCTCCTTGAGCCTCCTTCATATTTCAATCATCCGAGGTGTTTGACTGTCCAAAGGTTCATCGCATTTTCCAAGTTCCACCAATGCTTTTCGGAACGAACAAGTTATCCTGGTTTCAGTGCATCTTCTTATCTTTTTGACCTGGCCAGGGATTATCAAAGACTCGCCGACCTCCGAATCCGTTCTCCACTGATCAAGGATCATAGTAAGTAATGAAAAGTGAACAGTTAATGTACAATCAAACGTCCGGAGGAACAATCAAAAAAACCGGGTATCGCAGATAGTAAGTAAGTATGGTAAAACCCTCATTCCTGATTTAGACGTGATTCTCTGGAGTAACCAATTACATAAGAGAAAGAAGAACATAACACAGAACAGACCACTCAGATAAAAAAGAAAAAGAAGAAAATCCGGTATAGAGTACATCATACCACAGAGCCAGGTTCGACAGTGAGATGTAAATCAGAGAGACCGGATAGCATAGTCATGTCGTCTGAAGAGCCAAAACCCCGTAATGTTACCTTTTCCAGTCTGCTAAACTTCGGCCTATCACCGGATACATGGGACGACGACGACGACCTGGAGAGAATCATACGACTCATCTCGGAGGGGAACTCTCTTCTTTCGTTTGTCCCAACAATAGCCAACTCGAATTCGACAAGTCGCGGTACTATGATTCCAGACTCGGAATCCGTAGTACAAAGTTGGTCTCGGATCACCAGAGTACGGAGTACAGCAGAGAGCATGGATTGTTCACAGTCATCAGGGAGACGAAGACGGAGACAGTTGAGTGAGGGAAAGAGGGATAAAAGTGAACTGAATCGATCCATGTCGGAAGTTTCAACACGTTCGGTGTCCAGGTAGAGGTCCAAGATCAAAGATTTAAGCAAGAAAGAGGACCGACGTTGGAAATCACTGATCTGAGTCAGCTGGGAGTCGCAGATAAAGTGGTAACAATGGATATGGAAGTTCTCTAAACGGGGCGCAGATAGACTACTTAGAGCGCTGAATGAAAAATCGGCGGAACTGATTTCGGGATGTAAAGTGAGGGATTTGAGCAAGTGGAGAGTACAGGACGTATTTTGGACCATCTCTGCTTCATACCGCAACAGGTTGAGATCGAGAGTTTCCAGGGCACGGCATTGATTAAGAGCGTTCAGATAGAATGTTTGTTCGCAATCGGGATGGTATGAGGTGAGTTGCAATGATTCCAAACGCTCCAGGGGCATCGTTACTCGTTCCATGATAGATATTTCTTCCCAATCCACGACTTTGAGGTGTCGCAGGCTGGATATTCCATCGAATGCCTCAACCCGTTGAGGAAGTTGAGCGCTCATCGATTGCATTGTGGAACATTCACTGCGACGCCCGACTGAAAGACGAAGCTCCGCCAACCACGGAAGAGCGCCTCGAGGGAGATAAAATACGGGAAGGAATATCAAGATGTCTCCGATGAGACGAAGGGATCGGAGCTGCGAATGGGATTCGAGGATAGTTGTGACCAAGGAACTTGCTCGGTCAACATAAACCGATTGAAAAATGCTGTCTAACATGAATCCGATGTCCAATGGGAGACCTTGACTGAGTGAAAGCCATCTGCGCAGCCATGTATCGTTCACCCAAATATCTCGCCCACTGAAAGAGAATGCCGACCAAAGCATAGGTGTTGCATAAACAGCGTTTTTCCATGCGATGCCGACCTCGGCAATGGTATCGATGGAACGAGCAAGTTGGAAGACGTTCGGAAGTGCGCTCTCTTTATCGTCGCGTTCGGGGAAGCAGAAGGAAAGAAAGATCTGGGAGAGGAGTTCCTGGGGAAGACGGCGAACTGGGGCAAGCGTATTATGAAGGAACGAGAGCTCGACGAGTTTGGCAGCCTTTAGACCGTCCAACTCGGGGGTTCCTGTGTCGAGGCTTTGAATTTCGTCCTCTACACTAGATATCATTCTCCTCAGCAACTCTCTCTCCTTGGGCTCTAGCCATATCGGGCCCACGATGCGCCGGTGGAGAAGCAGGGAGGATGCAGGGAGCGTGTTGGACATGATGATGATAAGGTAGCGCTAGATTTGCGCACAGCTTCATTAGTGAGTGTGACGAAGGAAAAAAATTGGGAGATGCTGCACCTTGTGGTAGTCAGATGCTTTTGCTATTGAGTATGCTTGTAGGACGGGCGGTTTATGTTCTATGCAGAGGAAGAGGATCTACGACGCTATCGCGGGCTGAGCCTACAAGTAACGAATCTGACAGACAAAAGCGCAGTCGACGTTGGGAATCAACAGCACCGTGACTCGGGCCGAAAGATTCCGATCCCTTCGATATCAACGAATCATGATTGCATGATTGCATTTGCGGTTGCACGTATTTAGTCAAAAGATGAAGGGAATGTAATCCGATGTTTTTCACAAGTCATCGTAGATTGGGAAATCCGCCGAGTATCTCCATCATCTACTCGACGTTAAGAGTCGGTTTCCCGAACCGTCACCGCAGCTTTCAATCATAAATGATAACCTCAAGCTCTCTTTCAACATTGGAAGAAGCAAAGTCAAAAGGAGCTTCCCATATCTGAAGCAAACTCTCCAAAAAGAAGTCTATCACCGAGTACAACATCACTGACAGAGCCGCGAATCTTCCTACTGAATCCCCTCCATCCAGCGAAAGCTTCAACCAGATCGCACGTATGGCATAAAACCGCGTTCTTTCAGGCCACGCCTACCTCAGCAAGAGGTGTTGATAGATTCAGACTGATAATCGAGGGACGGGAGCGCACATATCCTCGTATTCCGGTTTACAAAAACAGAAGATCAGAGAAGATCTCAGAGAGGATGTCCTATCGAAGTCGGCGAGCTGGGGCAATGTCATAGAGGTACGACAACTTTGTGGCCTTTTGACGGAAATTTCTTCGTCTAGATTCTGATTCCTGAATCTCTGCCTCGTAGTAGGTCGATGAGAGAGGGAGATTCACCTCAAAGGTTCGGTTTGCCAGCTGTCCATTATTCGACTGGAGTTGAACTGCAGCTACTATACCCTCTTCAAAACGTGACGAATTAAAGCCTGGATGACCAAAGAAGTGGTAAAAGGCAAACTGGATTTGATGCGAAGGTCGTGACGCGACAACCTAAGTAACGTGATCTAGGCGTGACTTGAATTGATCCGAAAACTCCGAAAACGTCCTTTGTCTTCAACACCACCAGTCCGTTCGGCCTATGGCAGCCATATCCCACGTTTTTTCGAGACGAATTATCTGTTTCTCTCTTACTTTATATATATATATATACTAATCCTCAAACCCCCCCCCCCCCCCTTTTCCTCCTCTATTTCGACCGGCGACCATAAACGACTTGAAAACTACTTCAGAAAACAGAACAACCCCTTCTTTTCCGGGGACTACGTCAAGACTGAAAAGGGTATAAGCCCCAACCTCGAGCTAAGCTTTGCTCGTTTTCGAAATATTCTTTTTTTTTAGCAGCCTCGTGGACTTCTTCTTCCTACTCGGCACCTCAATTCTCAATCTCAAAGTTAGTAACAATTACTTTTCAATAATCCTAATATAAAATCCTTTTTTTCTTGATCGTTTCAAAAATTATCTCATGCAGCATGCACCGCGGTTTCGCCCGAGAACTAAGGTAATCTCGGGAAGCGAGCTGGAGTATGTATACTTAGGGATACCAGTCGCAGTCATGTTGGGGCGTTCAAAGAGCCTGTCCCCTCTCGGATGTCGCGACTCGCTGTCAACTTTTAAGGGGTGTACTATTCCGTAGCACAGAACTAGGAGTTCATTTGGAATCGGGACACGATAACATGGTATGAGCTCATCTGAGCAATGGCCCGCCAAGTTCAAAGTTTTATGATATGTTTTTTTTTTTTTTTGCTTTTCTTATTTTATTTTATTGGAGGAACGTTTAACAAGATCAAAGATCAAAGATCCAAGTTTGCTTGTTATTACCGCGAGCTCGAATGGTGGGTGGAGGCTGGGATTCATCAGTGATCCACGTCCGAGTCCAGCCCTTGGTCGTGACTTGTAAGTGGAACTTTAACCTACTCGGAATACACACACTGTTAAATGTTCTGAAACATTCCGTAGGTTATATCATTATTATCATTATTATTTTTATTTCTTTCCCTCATTAACGTTCAAGCGTTCATTGGTCCATCCGTGTCCCAGTCGTCTGATCATGATCCTCTGCCCCTCTGCCTTAGATTTCAACTTTAATTTTGTTCTGGGCAGTGGGGATAAGAGGTCGTAAGATATGATAAATGATCTCCTACCCCCCCCCCCCCCCTCTGACCAGAGATACGTTTGACCCCTCGAGGCAAGGTAACGTCACTTCAGAGTCCAGGTGCAAGATCTACTTGGTACACTGAGATCTTGATCCTATTCTTATGTTGGTGATAAACAAACAATCCCGCATGCAGCTCGGAGAACGAACTTGTGACAGGTTTTTTGGGGCTTCTCAAAATGATAAATCTGGAACTTGAATCTAGACCTCAACCTGTTCTGTTCTTTATTTTTAGGGGAGGAGCCCGGGATGGGTGGAGCCTTGGATAAGGGAAGGCGAAGATCCAATCACGGGTACGATGTATGTTCATGTTCATATAAGATTTCCTTGCTCTGACAGGCGCCCGTTCGGTACCCTATTTCGAGTGGGAGCACGACTTGCCAAGGTTATTCAAGTTGCCTTTTTTGAGTTTCTTCCATATCATATCCAAGTCGGAGCTGGGGGGCGGGGGGCGCCCGGTACCAACCCATGCTGTACTCTGTTCTCCTATGTCTGCTTAAACGTTTGCATGCCATACTCACCCTTCTTTAGGTTTAGGACTCGAAAGGTCATACAGACTTGTAGCGAGGTCGGCGGCAGGTAAGTAGACATCACCCATTGGAAATCCTATCGCCTCGACGGTAGAGCCTCCCCATATGTCCAAGGCACATACCCACACTATACCGTGTTCGTCTAATATAGAGGAGCTGGCATTCTTTCCAATCCGCCGGTGCGTTAGGCTCCCTGACCTGGAGGATCCTTCTACGAAAAAACACTTGACCAGAATTTCAAGTTGAGCTTCGAAAAACGCCTCTCAGGTGGCATTGACAATAGTTAAAATTTTGCGGGTATAGTCGTCGCGGTTATTATGTTAACTAGTCCGGGCTGGCGTTGAATGTGGGATGACTTTTGTGCGACTTTGTGCGAACGCCGAGCGTACTTGGTAGTACTTGGTATCTCAGAGCTCAAAATTTTTATTCTATTTTCCATTTTTGTGTTCTTTTTGACGGTTCTCGGAGACCGAATTTTCTCAACATATGACGGACTTGGCGTACGAAATGCATGTGCATGAGGGATTCCTGATGATCTTGGATTAGGCTCAGGCTTAGCATGTACGGCCGCGGCGTGGGGGTGGAGGGGGGGGGGGAAGACCAGCTGAACCGGCGGTATCCGATATCATAGTATCACTTCGGAAAAGATCCTTATCTGTCTTGAGCGCAGGAAAAAGCCGGCGGTCCAGAGAAAAGAAGCCTCAGGCCGTGAATATTGAATATTTGAATGGCAAAAGTCAAAAAGGCACTTTCAATGAGTCAAGGTTCGACGACGTTATTCGCCCTCCGTCCGGCAAATGTCTAATTTCCCTTCTCTTCCCTCAGGCTTTCCTCGACATCCCCGGGCCTGGCAACCCTATTAGGGGGGGGTGCTTCAAGTTTTCCGAGGATGAGGATAGGCGGTATACCTTCCAGATAAACTGAAGGCTCCGGATGTGGCGAGCCACGACGCACATACACCATTAATACACCCTCTCATTTAACGGATAAAAAGCCAATTGTTTCAAGGTATATAGAGTATATATATCATAGCGTGTTCGAAGTGTGTATTTTAAAGTAGTATCCGTTCATAATAATTCAATATGTAATATGTTGTATGTGAGTGTGTATATATGTGTATGTGTTTTAGCTCAAGGAGCCCTGACGTTCGCATCACCATTACCCATTACCCATTACATTAAGCCCCATGCCAAAAAAATTGTAATATTACAAAGAAAAACTGTTAGTTAGTTACTACTCAGTACAGCAGAAAAAAAAAAAAAAAAAAGGAAAACGCCATATGTATCATGATGTATAAGTAAGTCCATAGAAAAAAAAGAAAGAAAAAAAAAAAAAAAGTTCAACGTATGAACCTACGGGCCCTCCCCCTCAGACTTTCGATCGGAGCAGGGAGGGAAGACTAAGTTTGGAAATGGGAGAAAAGACAACTGGACCTGGACGGACCTGGAAGGACGAAGAAGTGGGGATGAACTTTGACTTGAAGAAGAAAGAACTTGCAAAGGAAAAAAAAACAATTGAAGAAAAAACAACTTTGGAAAGTGGAACGACAAAAGAGAAATAAATATGGAAACTGTTATGCGTCGGAGAAGAGCCCTCAGGCTGGTGAATCGAATGGATGGTTGATTGATGATTGATGGATTGATGGATCACAAGGATGATGATGATAACGAGGATGATGATGATAACGAGGAGGAACTTGAACGAAAATGATAAGAGGGAGGAAAGTACCAAAACAAGACGAAAAAGAAGAGAAAGGGAAGAGAAAAACATCTCAAAGCTTCGGCTGCGGCCGCTGAGAGCCAGGGTTTATCGTCGAATGAACAGCTGAAACGTAGAGCTTTTCAGTTTCCGTGTCGATGATCTACGTCAGAGGGGGGAGAGATGTTGTCAGTACAGGTACACGAACCGTTAGATGGACGACTTGGAGCGAGACGAAAGCGGGCTCGGGGATTACACACACTCCATGACTCACCTCAACTCTAGCAGTCCTGATGCGACCTTCAATAAACACTGATGTTGATACGACGCGCAATAGGGTTCCCCTGCAAATTCCCAAAACCAACGAATTTTTTTGATGAGTAAAAAAAAAAAAACAAAAAACACGCTCGAGGTACACGAGGCAAGCGAGGGCGAAAGCAAGAATTTCCAAGAATTCCGAAAAAAGTTTATTTTAAATAACTCACATCTTCGCCGGCTGATGCCATATCAAGTTCATACTCTGTGACAAACCCGTGGAGTCGACACCTAACGCAGCGCCGAGAACAACGATAGCCGACATTGCACATCTAGAACAAGGGGCAAGGGGTTCGGATGAGCAAAGGGATTCCGAATACGGGTTACTTTCTAGGACGAAGGGAGAGCATGGAAAAGGTCGTGGGGGGGCCGAGGAGACAGAGATCCAAGTGCAAAAAAAAAAGTCTAGATCTCTTCCGATCTCGTCAGAAGATTCTCCCCCGACTCCCGAGATGCCAGAACACACGGTCAGGATCTTTATCGAATTTTTTTTTTTAGAACAGCTAAAACGATGATAGGACGGTGATAGGAAGATGGAATAGACAAATGGGTTTCAGAGCCCGGAAACACGCGTAATAAACACGAAAAAGAATGCGGTATGAAAAAAGAAAGCAAACCGCACGAGGTTCCGATTTGGAAACTGCGAAATGAAAGAAGAAGAAAAACGAAAAAACTCAACACACAGGACGGACGGACGGACGGACTTACGGATCCACGATATAGCACGCGCAGGCACCATGTAAAGTACCGAATGGATTACACATATCTTGTTTAGCAAAACAATCAGCAAAAAAAAAAACGGTCCCTCTTTGACTTTTTGTGGGAGCAAGTGACTTACCCTTGGCGACAATGATCTCAAAAACTGTCTGAGCTTCCGTAGCTCGTTTCGGAATCCGAACTTGAGATACCACCACGTTCGATACGTTCGATACGTTCGATACACCAGCGTGACTCGGCGCCCAGACATTCATACTTTTCAATTTCAGCCTCCGTCCGATCTGTAGTCCAAAGGATTCTTCCTTGACACCTCCGTAGTAGTGGTAGTTCAAGAGGTTTACGACGAAGCGTTTTGCTTTATCAGAGACGTTGCCGTGGATGGAGGATACGTCCATCGATTTTTTTGCGGTGGGCGGCGGGCGCGACAGTGATGGGAATGATTCAGACTCTGGAGGAAGAGAAGAGGATTTACTGAGGGATGGATCTGGGCCTGGAGAAGATATGGGTGTCTCGAGTGGAATAACTGGAATTGTGGACCCGTCTTGATCGTCAGACGGCCAGTAGTACAGATTCTGTGGACGATTAGATGAATCCATTGTGGAAGTTGAACGTTTGAACGATGACGATGGACGATAGTCGTTGGTGGTCCCAATGGTGGTGGTGACGGCGGTGAGTGAGAGTGGGTGGTAGTGGTGGTCGAGAAGAAAGAAAGGGTGGGCCTGTGAAGGAGAATTTGAAAATTAGTTATATAATAAAGCAGCTCAGCAGGTCGGGTCGGTACAGAGCGAAACGGAAATTGGACTGCCAGTTAGATTTTTGAAAGTGCAGATTTCGAGATCCATTCAGATATGCCTGTCAAACCGTCAAATTTATTGAATGATTGATTTGACTCGAGCTTTTTTTTTTTGGGCAACCTTATTCCCCCCTGTCTTGTCCTGTCCTTGACCATTCTTGAAGCTTGACGAATCGCACCTAGATCCCAATCCGCCGATGGAAGATTGCAGTGCAATAACGCAGATTCTGGTGCACCGTGGTAGGCCCGGTATAAGGAATCTTGAAGTGAAGCGGCGCACATTTATCAGAAACGGCGTCCTCTGTCACTACTACGACTTTCCACACTAAATTCTTCTTTGTTTCTTTGAAGGGTGCCGGTGAAATGTCACAATATTGGCGCGTCAAAATGTAAAAAAGAAAAAAAAAGCTAGCTATCCCAAATCTGGTGCCGCTATATAGAAATCAAAAAAATAAATAAAATAAAATAAAATAAACCTTATCGATCAAGTTCTCTTACCTGTGAAAATCCCCCCCCCACGCCGTACATGCTTAGCCTGAGCCTAATCCATGATCATCAGGAGCTCCTCATGCATTTCGTGCGGCCAAGTCCGTCATTAGTATGTTGAGAAAAAGTCGGTCTCCGAGAACCCGCCAAAGAAGAATAAAAAATTGAGATTCATTGTACTAAACCTGATCATGATGCATGAGTACTTGAGTACTGGAGTACGCTCGGAGCGTTCGCAAAGTCATACCACATTCAAGGCCCGCCCGTGACTAGTTAACATAATAACCGCGACTATACCCGCATCGAAAAACTATTGTTAATTGCCACTGAGAGGCGTTTTCTTTTTCACCTCCGAGTCCTCTATACACGAACACGGTATAGTGTAGGTTATGTGCCTTGGACATCTCATGGGGAGGCTCTTATCCGTCGCGTCGATGCGATAGGATGTTCAAATCTTCGATACGTCACGGTGTACTTACCTACTCACCTGCCGCCGACCTCCGGTACAATGTCTGTATGACCTTTCGAATCCTAAAACCTAAAGAAGGGTCAGCATGGCGTGCTAACGTTTAAGCAGACATAGGAGAACGGAGTACATCATGGGTTAGTACCGGGCGCACCCTCCCCTCCCCTCCCCCATACGGCAGCAGAAATCAGGATTCGGCGTAGCTCACCTAATTCATGCTTTTCGATCACTAACCCTTCGAGAGTTCCCATTAAATAGAGTAAGTGCTGAGCCTGAGACACGCGAGTGAATGGAAGAAAACTCAACTTGAAAAAAAAAAAAAAAAAGGCAACTTGAATAACCTCAACTCGTGCTCCCAACTGGCAATAAGGTACCGAACGGGGCAAAGAAAAAAACTTTGTTCGCCTGTCAGAAACAAGAAAAAATCTTATATGAACGAACATACTACATCGTAACCCAGCAATCAGATCTTCAATCGCCTTTCCCTTATCAAAGGCTCCCACCCCACCCCCACCCCCTTCCCCCAACAAACCGGCTTGAGGTCTAGGTCTAGGTCTAGATTCCAGTCACAAGTTGTTGATTTATTTACACAAAACCTTTAACACAAAGATCTACGTGCAACAAACAGATCTTGCACCTTGAATTCTAGAGTGACGTTAACTTGCCTCGAGGGTTAAACGTTATCTCTGGTCAGAGGGGGTCGGAGGGGATCATATCTTACGACCTCTTGTCCCCAGAACAAAATCAAAAGTTGAACGTTGAAATCTAGAGCAGAGGGTCTCTAAGAGGATCATGATCAGACGACTGGGACATGGATGACTCAATGAACGTTAATGGACATAGGAGGGAAAGAAAGACTTGAAAAAAACTGACATTACCTTGACACTGGTTGTTCTCGCGTCTCGCGTCTCGACCTTGGCATCATATAGTAGCCGCAGTTGAACCAGTCGAATAAGGGACAGCTGGCAAACCGGACCTTTGAATCTCCCTCTCTCTTTCGTTGACCTGCTAAGAGACAGAGATTTCAGAATCTAGACGAACCGCACTGGGTGGATGATGATGACGTCGGTTTGTTATGACAGCGGATTCTCTCTAAAGTCGCACATAACTATCGGTTGTCCTCTACAATGGGGGGAATTGATCTCGAAATAAATTCGGTAGGCGGAATCCCCGAGTCAACATTCAAATATTCAAGTTTCAGTAGATATCGTGAAATACTGGGGGATTGAGATCGAGAACGTACACACCTGAGTGACCAAGTTAAGGGCCACAGAGTGTTTCCCTCCTTCCGAAAAACCTTCCCTAGCAGTCTCTTCAGGGTCCAAGTTCTTCGGGTCAATTCACGAATACTATGCTAACTAGCCATCATCATCCCAGCAATTCCGAATTCGAAAAAGTCACGTCGGCCCGCTTGTTTCGATATATATATCTGATTACGTTTTTGTCAACTATACATAACTGGGTTCATCAAGCTAGAAAAAAAATTATGAAAAGAATCGTCGCGTCGATGGAGAATGGGGGTTCCTTGTATATTGTTGTACCTGAAAGGAAACACAGTGTGCCAGAAAATGCACAATCGCTTCTCTCAAGGGTTGCAGCCAATGAATCCAATTTCGTTTCCGGCAAACCATCCAAACGTCGTTATGGCGTGAAAGACATACATAGGCCGAGGACTGGGATCCCTCCGTCCGCTTTGAAAATGCTTGATAGTACACGAAGGTGTCGAAGGGTGGAAGAACGATCCAGAGGAGGTACCGGTAGAGGCTAACGAGGCAGAAGAAGAAACACGGATATCATACAGCGTCACAGTTCTATCCGTAGATGCTGCATGAGCGACGTGTCCATCTCGCGGAAGTGCGAGGTCCAAGAATCAGTTTTTCAGTTGCGGTCTGTGAGGGAGAATATGTCAGTTTTAGCGTTTTGTTGAACCTAAAATTGAGAGAGAGAAGAGGGAGGAACAGGCCTCTCCCTCCCTCCTCCACTTAGTTCTCGCCAGTCTCTCCTCCAAAAAAACGACGTTGGACACTCTTGCCGCCGGTATGAGAACGCAGGACTGCCTCTGGCGCATTTCTTTTTTAGAAACACCGGCACTTTGAATGATCCGTCGAAGCCTTGTTCGAAAATTAGGAAGGAAGGGAAGAGAACATTTGGACGGATGATCGATCAAGTCGAGTAATAATGACGTCGTCGAAGACTTGACTTTAGTTCCTGACGTAGTGCTGATCCCCGTGGTCCTGGTCCGTGGATCGTCGGGTCTCGGAGGTGAAGGAGCTGACCGGCGGTATCCGAGATAACACTATCAGCCGGCGGTCTGGCAGAGGCCATGAAAGGAAGTTCGGAGTATGAAATATCAGTTCAGCTAGTAGATGATCGAGATTGATGGACTTGGACGTGACCTTTCCACTTTTTCTCCAGGACACCCGGGCTCCTGGGCCCACTGGCAATGGCCGGGGATGGACGAGAGAGTAAAAAAGTTCACCTTTCTGCCGTCTCCCGTGCCAGTTCAAGGCTCCAAGCTCCAGCGTGCACCTTAAAGGGAGTTCACCCAATGGCCATCAAGCACCCCCGGCGTACTCCCCTCCCCTCTAGGCTGTGCCCCCGGAATCTTCATCTGCCTGCACCCCAGTCATATTCCAGATTCGAGATTCGACAAACTCGTTTATGATGGAGGGGGTAAGGAAGGGAATTATCTCCACGAGATCCGATTCTCGAGTCTTTGTCTTTTTGGAGCTTATCGATATCAGCGAAAAAAACCAGTGAGGAGATCGGGGGAATATTCGAATACAGTTCATCACCATCTGTTCTCGTTTTAACCATCGATAGCTGGAGATGATGCCGAGGTAACAGTCGGACCAAATTTGGAAGAATTTGTCACGGTGTGACTGCGTCAAGGTGTCATGATCTTTCCCAGCAAAGGAAAATAGGGAAAAACTGCTAGCTACGTCTCCATTCCTACCGTTATATTCTCAATCTCATCCCGTCGAAATCGCATACTCGAGCGTTCAACGTTCAGCGCCAGCTCCGATCCGGAGTCACTATCATTCCCAAATCGCAACTCTTTCTCGCCCACTCACAGCCTCGCCATCTTCGCTCCTCCACTTCATTGCTGCCAATGACACGTCCATCCTGCCAGCATTCCCCTCCTCGCCTCTATGCTTGAGCATGGACTGTTCACATTTAAAGTACAGGGCTACGATGGTTTGTAGAGGTAGGGGTGGTAGAGCCCGAGTATACATACATGCTCGACAAGCATTATCCATGATCATGAACAGTTTTCAGACTGCAGTAGACTGAGCAAGTGTCCTCCACATTGCTATAGCTTGCTCTTTCCCTGACTAGCTTCCACATCTAGTCAATACCCTTACTGGCGTCAATGACTCTTCTCTGGTCATCCTCAATGACGTCCGACAATCCCCATCAAATGAGAGGCCCCAGATCATCCCCGTGTATCTAACGCCTGCGTTCTCAACCCCTAAGCACGCACCCTCCTTTCTTATTACTCTAGGTCTCTCCGCTGTTGTTCACCCATTCTCCCATGGTCCCATCTTGTACCTTGGATTCTACAGTTCAGACAATAATTTTGGTACCGTGCAGGAGACAGTGTGAGCGATATGAGATTTTGGGAGTTCTTGATAGCAGCAGCGGTTTGACATGGTAAGCTTTCTTTAATTTCATATTCCCAAAATCTCCGCTCATTCTTCCTGTACCTGTTGGAAATAAAGATAGAGGTTTAGGATTGTCACTCTTGAATAATGAGCAAAGAGAGTTATAATTCCGTTTGTCCTCTACATGCTGAATGAAAGTAGACAAGGGACAATCGGATGAAGATACATCCATAAAAACTACAGCTTATATACTGTGTAACTAATAATAAAGCTATGTATCAAGTGGATACAATGTGAACATATGTGGATACTCTGTGAATGTATGTGGAGTTTTGTAGCTAAATATATCTTTGTATCCTATATTTGTGTTATCTGGTTTATTCTCGTGAAATGCTATTTTTGTATATTCCAACAGTACCATCTTCCGCAACGTCATAAACTCCACCTTGACATATCTTTGTGTTGATTTATTATGCATACAGTCTACAATGTTGAATGTCGAACTCGCTGTCCTAGTAGCGGAAGAAAAGCACGCGAGCACATGAGTAAAAATGATTCAAATGCCAACAATAGCACAGATATCGTTTGTACAGGAAGTAATATTTGTAATTTATAAGAACCTCCGCCTGGAACAACAGCAAAACCAGCCAGCGGTCAAGTGCCGCATCTATGCCAGCTTCCAGAGATGAATTGTTGGAGATGGATCCTTGAGAGAAAGTCAGAGAAAGTCAGAGATGAGCGTAGAGGGAAAGCGGGAATGAAGGGAAGGGGGTGGAAGGATAGGGCTTACCTGTGAAAACGGAGCATTTGACACACATAGGTCCGCGAGCTTCCCAGCCATCCTTGAGGCCGCTTTCCAACCAACCCCCCCCCTCCCCCCCCCCCTCCCCCCCCCCCCCCCCCCCCCCCCCCCCCCCCCCCCCCCCCCCCCCCCCCCCCCCCCCCCCCCCCCCCATCTCTCCTCCGTATCCTATATTCCTATATATGAAGTTATCTGGAGGCACCTGTATTCCCCTTTTGGAACGTTATTAGATAATTATTACTAATCATTCATGTGGAGCGTTTGAGCCGGCAGTCCCGCTTTGCCATCACTAATTCTATGCGCCTATACGCCGGTCCTGCTTCTTTGCAATGCGATAGACATGTGTAAATCTTATTGATATAAGATTTTTATTCCACTGCTTTTTCCCTTTGTTCATACTGTCTTTCCCTCTCCCTTCCATGTATGTCTTCAAACTGTTCTCAATTTATTTTGCTTCGTTAATAATCTTTTATTTTTGTGCAGGGAGTCTCCTCCCTCCACTCCCCAGCGTGATAGAGATGCTGAGCGCCGACGCCTGCATTCTGATAGAGTGTTGGATAGTCCAGAGCAGCGCAGGACCCCACATGCTACCCTTGACCGCCAGCGTGGAGGTTCCCCAATTCCATTTATCTTGAATCAACTCCATGCACAACCAGATGCCTCTGCCTCTTCCTTTTCTTGCACCTCCCCTTGCTTCTCAGAATAAAAATGATGATGATGATATATTTTTTCAGCCTGTACAGTACAATGAAAATGTGCTACAGTTGACACCAGGTATTGCTGCTCAGCTGAGAAATTTGCCTCCAATGCCTGTCATGAATCATCAAGGCCAGCGGCAAAATAATGTATGTCTGTTTTATGGTTCTATTTGGCTTTTCTTCAAGTGATACTGTATTTATTTTTTTCCCCAAGTCTCCTCAGCAATGCCACATAATGACAATCCTCATGAGGTTAAGTGGTTGTTCTTTTTTCAGATTGAGACAACTCATATTAATCTACAGTATATTCATTTACCTCCAAATCTTCAACAACTGGCTGCTTCTGCTCCTGCTCATCCCAATCTTAGACGTAGAGCCAGAGATAGAGATGGAGATAGAGGTAGAGGTAGAGGCCAAGTTCATGATCATGCCAATGATCCTTTTATAATATTCCATGCCACTCCACCTCCTAACCCTTCTCAGGCTCATGGTCAAGCTCAAATTCAGGAACATCATGGCACTCCAGATTATAATGCAATGCATTTGGATCACAATAATCAAGTTCAGCACCAAGATAATGAGCTTCAAGTTGGTGCTCCTGTAGAAATTGATCTTGCACCTCTGCCACTGGGCCTGAGACCTATTGATGATAATGCTATAGATTTTGGTTGGGTGATATGACTGCTCAATGTCATTTTTGTCATGCTTTGCACTGGAATGCAGAGAGATTAGCAGACTCTACTGCAGCTAATCCAAAATTTGGAGCATGCTGTAAATCTGGAAATGTTCAAATTCCTTTTCTTGAAAAGCCACCTATTGAACTATTGAGATTGTACAATGGTGATGATTTGAATTCTAAAGAATTTTTGGCAAATATCAGATCATACAATGCTGCATTTGCATTTGTATCTCTTGGACTCACAAAGAGGCCTGAACATGATCCTGAAATTCCTGAACATGGTCCCCGACAATTTAAAATTAAGGGAGAGCTATGGCATGCATTAGGTTCTTTACTTTCTGAAGCAGGTGATAATGCTCAATATGCGCAATTGTATATCATGACACCATCTTCTGCAACTGAACGAAGGCTGGCCAATAACCAGAATGTTAGAGATGGTACAGCGTTAAATGCAATTGTGATGACTGTATTGGAAGATTGTCTTAGACAAAACAATTTATTCTATGATCAGTTCAAGACCGCACATGAGCGGATTCTAGACCTGGAGCAAAATGCTCCCAATGATTTGAGTTCTGCCTATGTAAAACTTCACTTTCTTGATGTCAATGGATCAGGCTTACCTGTATCAAGATTGCATCTGAAAATTGGTTGTCTTATTATGATTCTACGAAACTTAGATATTTCAGCAGGAATTTGCAATGGCACTCGAGCTGTACTCACAGCCTGTACCACTAGAGTTCTGCAGGCAAGAATTTTGACAGGTGAAAATGCTGGAAAGACTACATTTATTCCATGCATTAGCTTAAGGCCTTCCAATCTTGATTTGCCTTTTATTTTTCAAAGAAGACAGTTCCCAGTCCGTTTGGCATTTGCTATGTCCATTAATAAATCACAAGGACAATCAGTGAAGCAAGTTGGCATCAATCTTCAGACCCCAGTCTTTACACATGGTCAGCTTTATGTTGCTCTTTCTCAAAGCACAACCAAGTCAGGGGTAAAGGTTCTCTTTCCTGAAGGTAAGTCTTTCATTCCCCCACTAAAATTATTCATCAATTTTTTCATTCCAGAAAATGAAGAAGGCTGCTCCACTTTAAATATTGTATATCCTGAAGTATTGTTGCATGCACCATAGTTACTATTTTTCAAGTTGTAAAGGTATATAATTTTTTTTAAAATACAGTCATTCGGTAGTCCTTGAGACATTGGTAGTCCTTGATACAAATCCGAATTATGACCGTACCCAGTCTCTTTCTACAAAACTGAGTAGACTAAAATATATTCTAACATGTAAAGCACCCTGTCAAAAAGTTTCAAGCTAGTTGGGTCAGAACCTGCCATGTAAGAGCACAACGAATGCCAAAAAGTTGCGGTTATAGGCCCGAAAACTTTTATAAGGCAATTAAATCCTGATTTTTACCGGGAAATAAACTACAATTTTTTTGTGCTCCATTGGTAACGATCTTCTCTGACGAATGAATCATAATTTGGGGAGGGTTGGACCATGAAACACTCAGGAAAGCCACCAAAAAAGTGGGGCGGGAGGAGCGTGACAGCCGCTGACGGACGTGTTTCACCATCATTCATTCATCCTTGCTAGACCGACCTCATGGTTGGAAAAGCCAAATCCCGGCTGGAGAAGCAGCATGAAGCCACTGAAGACCGAAATCAACGCCTGAAAGTTGCTGTGGATATGTACAAGACAGAAATGGAAAAGAAGAGCAGAGGAGAGAAAGGTGGCAGTTTACGAGACATTGCAGATGAGTTTGGCATAGATAAAATGGCCATTAGCCGAAAATACAAAGGAATGCAAACGATACAGGAGTTTAACACTACGAAGCAAAAACTTACACCTGCCGAAGAAGAGACACTGGCAGACTGGATCATTGAAAGATGCGGCCAAGCACTGCCTCCCAATCGCGAACAAATTTGTACACCAACTCGGAAGCGACCTAACACACCTGTCAACGATACACCATCAAAACGAATGAGAATCACCTACTCAAACTTATCAGCAACCTCATCCGGCTCGTTCCTCACATCCAAAGAACCCTACACCTCTAAAACACCCTTCCCTCGCATGCTGAAACGTTCACCTGCTCAAATTCAAGAGCCAGACTGGTCACTCCTGGAAACCCCAGTGAATACTGGGGATACGGGGAGAAGGGTTTCTGAGCTCACCACAGCACTGAGCCAAGCTCGACAGCAGGTTTCAGTGATGCATGGCAACCAGGAGATCTTCTCGGCACAAGCAATCTTGCAGGATGTAGCACTGATGAAGATGAATAAGGTGGTTCACGAGAAAGAGCGGGAGAAGCGGCAGAGAAATCGCACCATTGCGCTCCCTAATCCCGGATATGGGCGAATCTGGACCACTGAAGCAATTGCCGATGCCCTGAAGAGTCATGAGGAGGAAGAGGCAAGGAAGAGGGATGAAAAGAGAGCTGGAGCTAAGAAGCGAGAGGAAAAAAAGGCAATAAAGGTTAGAATTGAGGCCAGATGGAACGAGATTATGGAAAAACACAAAGCGGACCTTGAAGCGCACGAGGAAAGGTGCAAGCAGCTTCAGCTCAAAGGGGCACGAAAGAAGGACCTACCTTCAAAGCCCAAGCACATCTCCAAGAGAGAGTTGACAGCCCAGATGAGTACAGCAGATGAGGAAGACTTGGGGGAGGATAGAGGCAGTGACAACGAATACGATGGCAGCGGGAGTGAGCAAAGTGATGGGGCTGAGTAACACAACTGCAATTAGCGCCGGAATGTCACACCGGACCGGGCTGTATCAAGGACTCCATTTTGTGACATTTTGGTCCTCTCTCAAAGCCAGCAATAACACGATGTGTCTTGTAGTGAATTAGGTATAAAAATATATTTATGACCTTAGAACCCTCCTAAAGGATACTGTCTACTTAGATTTTATAAAATTGGCCTAAATCTCTGATAATTCGTCATTGAAAAAGTTTTGTCTCAAGGACTACCGAATGACTGTATATGTGGAGGCGCAAGGCGCCGACTAAGTGTATTTCCCGTGACGAAGTCACGGGCTATCAAGCTTGTATCTCACAAATCATCATTATTGCCGTTAGACTTGTTCTTTGACAGCTTACTCTCTCCGGCTTACATCATTCCGGTTCCGATTTCAATGCTCCCCGAATGACCTCACAAAAAAATCGGTCCGCTTATTGTATCCTTTTTTTCTTTCTTTTGGTGGTAACTCAAATTAGTACCTCAACTGCGCTGTTTTTGTCTTATTTCAAACTTTGGAAGGACAACCTGGAGGATGACTGGGGGTTCAGCGTAAAAGTGCGTTGATCTTTGTTTGTAGTTGCTTTTGTAGTCTTAGCTGGATTGGTTTTGTGGTAAACATTGCAATAATTTTCCTATGATCAACATAATCGGGCTTTGGGACTAGTATAAGGTGAATGGTCAATCTGTGGGATAAAGGAGATGAACATGAACTTTTCAAGGTGGATGGAAACAAAGATGTGAAAGTAAACTGAGGAAAATTAAGCAACTGAGGAGGAAAATGTTGTAGCATGAACAATTGTGATAACAAAAGGAAAGCTACAGTTTCATAATTGTTTTGAAAACAGCAGAGTAAGAGGACAGTGCTGAAACCCGTGATTATTGATGGAATGATCAACTGGGTAATCACGGGAATGTGGGCGGAAATGGAGAGAAAATATACATTTACGAGGAAGTAGGTCCACGTTGGTAAAAAAAAAGGTAAATCAACCACCATTGATGATATGACAATATAGAAAAGATTGCTTACAAAAAAGGAGAAAAAACTAGATGTCATCAGAGGATAAGCTGGAATCCCAGCATTGTGCCCAGGAAGAACCATAAACAAAAAGGTCCCAGTTTACAGAAATTGCACAATTGAGGGCATCAGGAGGGATGGTCAAAACTTGACGTTTGTCTCTGAATCCATGAACCATCCAAGGGAGAAGCCAAAGGAGAAGTTCATTGTTATCTGAACAAAGCCAGCCCTGCGGATTAATATATCCATGGGAAGTTGTTGGCGGAAGCTGAAGAGAGTTCTCAAAGGGGAGATGAGGATTGAATGAAGATACTGCTGGCAGTGCAATGTTGATGGGGCTATTGGGAGGAAGTACAACCGGCCGGCCTGCGTCAATAGTCCAAATTCTCACTGTGTTATCATGAGAGCCAGAAACCACCTGTTGACCATCAGCTGAAAATGCCACTGAGGGGACCCAGCCGGTGTTGCCATTGAGTGGATCTCCAATCTGCTGTCCTGTCTGGACATTCCAAATTCTCACTGTGTGATCATGTGAGCCAGAAACCACCTGTTGACCATCAGGTGAAAATGCCACTGAGGTGACCAAGTTAATGTGGCCATGGAGGGGATCTCCAATCTGCTGTCCTGTCTGAACATTCCAAATTCTCACTGTTTCATCATTTGAGCCAGAAACCACCTGTTGACCATCAGGTGAAAATGCCACTGAGGTGACCCAGCTGGTGTGGCCATAGAGTGGATCTCCAATCTGCTGTCCTGTCTGGACATTCCAAATTCGCACTGTTTGATCATTTGAGCCAGAAACCACCTGTTGACCATCAGGTGAAAATGCCACTGAGGTGACCGAGTTGGTGTGGCCATGGAGTGGATCTCTGATCTGCTGTCCTATCTGGACATTCCAAATTCTCACTGTTTCATCATATGAGCCAGAAACCACCTGTTGACCATCAGGTGAAAATGCCACTGAGCTGACCAAGTTGGTGTGGCCATGGAGGGGATCTCCAATCTGCTGTCCTGTCTGAACATTCCAAATTCTCACTGTTTCATCATTTGAGCCAGAAGCCACCTGTTGACCATCAGGTGAAAATGCCACTGAGGTGACCCAGCTGATGTGGCCATAGAGTGGATCTCCAATCTGCTGTCCTGTCTGGACATTCCAAATTCTCACTGTTTCATCATATGAGCAAGAAACCACCTGTTGACCATCAGGTGAAAATGCCACTGAGGTGACCAAGCTGGTGTGGCCATAGAGTGGATCTCTGATCTGCTGTCCTGTCTGGACATTCCAAATTCTCACTGTCTTATCATATGAGCCAGAAACCACCTGTTGACCATCAGGTGAAAATGCCACTGAGGTGACCGTGCCAATGTGGCCATGGAGGGGATCTCCAATCTGCTGTCCTGTCTGAACATTCCAAATTCTCACTGTTTCATCATCTGAGCCAGAAGCCACCTGTTGACCATCAGGTGAAAATGCTACTGAGGTGACCCAGCGGGCGTGGCCATGGAGTGAATCTCCAATCCGCTGTCCTGTCTGGACATTCCAAATTCTCACTGTCTTATCATATGAGCCGGCAACCACCTGTTGACCATCAGGTGAAAATGCCACTGAGGTGACCCAGCTGATGTGGCCATAGAGTGGATCTCCAATCTGCTGTCCTGTCTGGACATTCCAAATTCTCACTGTTCTATCATATGAGCCAGAAACCACCTGTTGACCATCAGGTGAAAATGCCACTGAGGTGACCAAGTTGGTGTGGCCATGGAGGGGATCTCCAATCTGCTGTCCTGTCTGGACATTCCAAATTCTCACTGTCTTATCATATGAGCCAGAAACCACCTGTTGACCATCAGGTGAAAATGCCACTGAGGTGACCAAGTTAATGTGGCCATGGAGGGGATCTCCAATCTGCTGTCCTGTCTGGACATTCCAAATTCTCACTGTCATATCATGAGAGCCAGAAACCACCTGTTGACCACCAGCTGAAAATGCCACTGAGGTGACCGAGTTGGTGTGGCCATGGAGTGGATCTCCAATCTGCTGTCCTGTCTGGACATTCCAAATTCTCACTGTGTTATCATGTGAGCCAGACACTACCTGTTGTCCATTGGGTGACACTGCTACACTCTGCACTTTAGATCCCACGTGTATCAAGTGTATTGTCTTTTCCCATTGTATTTCCATTCCCCCTGATCTCTCCACTTTGACACCCCTGTGATTCCATTCACTCTTGCCCTCTCGTAACATAGATGTCATTGGTGTCAATGCACAGCCTGACATGTACAAGTGTGGTGTGCTTTCATTCAAAGGAATTGAAAATACATCTGTGAACCTTTCCACCTCTTTCATTATGAGCTCTACTTGGGACAGCTTATGTGTAGAAGTTAGCTTTCTGTATATAGAAATTCCCAATTTCATTCACCTTATGTTTTCTCGATGATGCTGCTGCTTTCCTTGCATTTTCCTTGATTTCTGTCACCTTTTTCAACAAACTCATGCATTCCATCCAATATATTATGTAACTACCACTTGTGAAATTTTGGATACCAGTGCTCATTTCCTCCAAGCAATTTCCTTGTTCCCCATGATATCCCCACCACTTCACACTGTATTGTAACTGTGCAGAAATTTGTTGCTCTATTCTTTCCTCCAAATTCAGTTCCTCTGAGTTTCTTACTGATGATGTTTCAAGGTTGCAGATATTGAATTTTAGCTCCCTCATCATCACTTTTAAGCACATGTTTCCAAGCACTTCATGACTACCTTCATGTGATATCCTATACTGTGTTGGACATTGCTCTGAACTCAAAAATTCTGCCAATGATAAATGGTAGAGAATTTTTCCATTGCTTGTAGATAGAACTGCAGGCAAGTCATTTATCATGCCATCAACCATCAAATAGTCAATGGGCACTTGTGACTGTTGTTCAAGCATCTTTGTTAAGGCTTTCACTGTGAATGGCTCATATGCTGATATGATGAGGCCTATAACCAGCCGGAACAATGGAATCCCAACTGTGGACTTTAGCCGTGGAAGATTATCCAGAACAGCTGCATATAAATCATATAGATCTGAATGCGGGTTTTCAATATTGTCCCTTGCAGTCTTGTCTTTGGTCTTCAACAAAGTTTCCACCCCTGCTTTCAAGCTATATTGGATTTTAAGATAATTTACTGCTGTATTAGCCCAAATAAACAGATTTCCTGCTTGTTTTGTCAAAGCATCAATATCATGCCCAGATATTCTGTGAGCTGTGTTTGCCCCCAAATGCATCTCAAAGAATTTAGCAATATCCTTATCTGCAGGATAGCTTCCAGTCAAATCAAATGATTGAACAATAGAGCTGTTGTTCATGGCCCTTGCAATAGCTTGTTCCCGCCGGCTTGTTACTATAATATAGATCCTGCCAATCTTTTGCAAATGGCTGTACAGATTTTCAAGCAAGATAGACTGATCATCTGGTGTGCCCCATTCATCTAGCCCATCAATAATAATAATGGTACTAGCAGCGTTCTGGCCCTGATTGATCTTGTACAAAGGTTTCAAGAAATGGGAAAGCTGCTCTTTGATAGGAATGCTACCTGCATGTAAAGAGGCATCCTTTTCAAATACATTTACCAATGCTTTTGCATATTGCGGAACACATTGGGCAAGATAATAGCAAATGGTTGGCACCAACTGAAAAGTGTTGCTTGTTTCCTGACCTTTCACACAGTGAAAGGTCAGTGCTAAAGTTACTTGGTTGCTCATTTCTCTGAGCCTTTCAGCAAGGGATACTGCAACAGCACTTTTACCGCTGCCAGCTAGGCCATAGATCCAGGCCACATAATGATTATCTTGTTTTAATACCCATTGAGTGATATCATCAAGTAGCTGCAGACGGGTTCCTTCTGCGCAGTATATTTGCTTTTTTACCGGGTTAATAATTGGATTGATTTTTTCCCTTAGTTTTTTGTTGAGATTTTCTTTTTCTTTTTCTATTGGAATAATGTATTTCAGTGCTGCCTTCTGGCAATCAATAGTTGGGAATCGTTACCATAATTGAAGTTGTTGATTACATTTTGGTAGACATTGTTTCCTGCTGCATTAAAAATTGGTGTACCATCAATGCTAAAATTGGAAGCGCCTCCAAACACAGCCGGGCCAGTCATAGATGGACTTGAAGCTTCATGTGGTAAGATATCAACATGAAGCTTGCGGAACAGGGATATATTCTTGCTTACCATGGTTTGGGTCTCCTTGAAGTTTGGCCACATTCACCAATCCTTTTGTAGGCGCCGGAGTATGTATGGGAATGACTTCCAGTGCAGGGGTTACAAATTTTGAATTACTCCAAGCACTATGTCCACATTACCTTGAGGAATACCTTCCTGACTCTTCCTGTCCTGGCCCTGGGAAACATTACCCTGCGGTCCTTGCCCCACCACAACATCCCCACTTCCTTTGGGCGGCCCAGCTTCCAATGCTGTTGAAAGAGAAATATACAATTCATAATCATTTTTCAATGCAGGTTTGGTAATATACTGGTATTTACCTCGGGGACTAGGATGTACTTGTTCAGGCAAGTTGGGAGGTGCAGATGCAGGACGGGGTACAAATTTTTTGAAAAACTTTGTCATGAGTTCAACTGGTAGTAGAGATGGTGGTGGTGGTTGGTCAAGGGGAGAAACCGGTACAGTTTGATCAGACAGCACATTATATAGTACGTCGTGAGATTAAGATTTAATCTATAAAATGGATCTTCAGTTCAGTTCAAACTTCCGCATCTAGTCAGGTTATTCTCCGAGAGTCCGACATGAGGCGCCTTGGACGACAATTTATTCAGAACACATGCTCAGTTGATATATGTACGACCGCACTATCTACAAGTCACCCGACCTAAGATCGGCGGAGATAAGTGAGTCGGTTCACCGAGGCGGGCCGGACTTATCTTTCCTCCCCCTCCATTACCACTCACGACGTTGGCACCTCCAGCATTGTTGGTTATACACTGTGTCTAAGCACCCGAGTCTGGGGAAGGGATATAAGTTGAGAACGGTGTCAAAAGTGCGCGCCGAACTGCACTCTTTTCTTTATTCGCATCTCGCATGACCAAATTTTTCTCTGTAGCCCAAACGTGACTTTGTTTGTTATTGTCCAAAGGTTCCTAACGACTCCCGAGCCAGACACGCTGCATCTGCCCAAATTCGATTTTTATGCCATCGCGCTTCCTTAGCACCTCATATATATTTAATCTCTATCCTCTACACATCCATAGGTCATAAAAACAGAAAATTCCTCATTGTAGACCATGTTCGGCAGCGTTGTCGCGCTGTCTTCTCCAGACAAACATCCCTCCAACAAATATCCGGCATTCGAGTTGCCTAACGCCGGGACCACAAACCACCTCTGTGCACTTCCATTCGGAACTACCCTGTTCCTTGAAGAGTACGGAGCTCCTGCGTGTTTGCATTTGCCGTGGAGAGGGTTCCAGGTGAGTTTTTTTTCCTTTGTTCCTTTCTTGTGAATTGTTATCCTTATCATACATGTAGGTTCCGTTCATTCTTCACACCTTCGACCACCGCCCGAGTTTTTGAGGCCCAAGGACGACCTTCTACACCATCAGAAGCATGTATCGCCGACGTTACACCAGTTCCGGCGATCTCATTTGCATCGATATTCCAGATATACGTATCCCCAGCTATCATCCGCAAGCGAGAAGGAGGCCTGCTTCGCCGGCAGCAACGATGGCAGCTCCAACACAATAGCCTGACCTATCCGATGCACAGCGTTCCTCGCAGCTGAACACATCCGTTCACTTGTTCAACTACCTTTCCGCTTTCGCGACGTTGGAGCTGGAGCCATGTTCGAGATGTAGACGTGTTGATTGAAACGTTTACGGACAAGGTGAAGAGTAGTGGGACAGAGTTGTTGGCGGGGAGTGAGTTTTATCGTAGTTACGTAGGAGGTTGGATGTGACGAACTCGGGACATTATGCATTATGTTCTGTTTTTTTTTTTTTGTTTTTTCACCGCAAATTTGTATCTGAATATCAGCTGCAGGTCACATCTCTTTGTGTCCATTATTTATCATACATATGGTCGACAATGTTGTACAAATAACATTATGGAATTCAATTTATTGTCCAACTCGTCGTCCCAGCAGAAGTAAACACGAATACAAATGAATCAAAAACCGAAAATAACACAAAACTCGTTCATACAGGAGATAATCTTCGAGATTCATAAGAACCTCCACCTCAAGCGGTAGCCTACAAAAGAAGAAAGGTCGGTCAAAATTGTCCGAAAGAAACGCACGGTGAGGTCTATTAAATGAGCAGGTGACATGGTCCTGCTGCTCCGCTTGGTTAACAGCCTGTGCACCAGCCTTCCGACTCATCACATCCTCCTTCTGCCCTCCTCCTCCTTCTCCTCCGGTGCTCTCCCGTTAATGGTGTATTTTGTCACGATATCCTTCAAGCGCTGCATCTATGGTAGGTTCCGGAGATGAATTGCTTCGAGGCAAATCTGAAAGAGACAGAGGGAGAACGTCAGAGAAGGCCAGAGACGAGTGTGGGGTGGAAGCGGGAACGAAGGGTATTTGGGAGGACAGGACTTACTTAGCATTCGAGACACTGCAACCAAGGTTCATTCAATTTTTACCAAAGAGGGGGACGGTTGAGTTTTTTTTTCTTTGACCTTTTAGGGCTTGGCGGTCTCTTTCCGGTGACTCTACACGCAGAAAATAGAATCAGTGGGGCAGCAACAGCGCATGGAATCTCAAGGCTCACGAATGACCAGACATTTCCTATACAGTCCACCATTCTCATCGTATCAGATACCTCTCATGTCCACAACAGTGCGTTGAGTCTTGCATTGTACCCGGGATATTGTTGTAGGTATACAGAGCCCCGGCCGTCGTACATGAGACAGTGCTCGTGTTCGTCTTCTTCATGTTTGTCCCGGGTAATGAATCTAATGATGCCATCCTCGTCAGAAGACGATGTTTCCATAGGCCATCAACAAGGGAGATAGAAGGTCTAAAAGGAGGAAGATTTAGTCTGTAAAGACAGGATATAAACCCTTTCCGTCCGGGAAACCTACCTTGCTCTTCGACCTACCTTGCTCTTCGAACATCTAGCTTTTCCGCATATCTCCGATTTCAAGCAGTGTACGACTCTTTTCCTTTGTTGCTCCTCTTGTGGTGAAGAAGAAAGATGGGGAATTGGTTGCTGGATGAAGAGATGGGGGACACTGCGTGATATCGCCCGCTATAGAGGTTGATTAATACGATAAAAGTGAAGCAATGGTGATGAATGCCAAATTTAAAAAAAATCCTCATTGTAGACCGTGTTCGGCACCCTCATTGTGTTGTCATCTTCAGGCAAACCTCCTTCCAAACAAATCAGTGAAACACGCGGTATTCGAGCTGTCTAACGCCGGGACCATCAACCACATCTGCGTTTTTTTCCGCTTGGGACTACTCTCTGTTTCTTGAAGAGTACGGAACTGCTGTGTGGCTGCACTGGCCGGAGAGAGGGTTTCACGTACTGGAAAGGTGAGTTTTTTCTTTTGTTTTTTTTTGTGAATTTTTGTACTCATCATATACACGTAGA
The DNA here is from genome assembly GCA_013368555.1 of Collybiopsis confluens. Taxonomy (NCBI): domain Eukaryota; kingdom Fungi; phylum Basidiomycota; class Agaricomycetes; order Agaricales; family Omphalotaceae; genus Collybiopsis; species Collybiopsis confluens. The sequence continues at coordinate 71,911 of JAACJN010000152.1, read as the reverse complement.
ATACCGTACAAAAAACTATGACCCATCTTCCAGCTTTTGTACATTCTTCACATCTCCTACCACCGCTCGAGCTTTCGAGGGCAAAGGACGGCTTTCTACACCATCGGAAGCAGCCCGGTATCGCAGATGTTACAGCAGTTCCTCCAATATCAATTAATAATATCATCCCAACAACTCCGACACTCCCAGAGTGATGTTTCTTTGCAGAACATTACATTTCCGTTTTTTATCGCAGATGTTACAGCAGTTTCTCAGACCACCACATTTCCGTTTTTCCGACGTTTGGGCCCGAGATGTAGTTGTGCCGATTGGGATGAGACAGTTACGAAGAAGGTGAAGAATCATGGGACAGTGCTGGAAGAGAGAGCATTTTGCCATAGTCCGAACGTATACACACCCAACGTGGGTACGTCATGTTCTGTTTTTTTTTCTCCCGTAGATTTGTATCTGAAAATTCTTCTGATCAGGCCAGCCCAATTTGCATCTATTCATTATTATTAAACATCATTGTCGAATTCGCTGTCATAGTAGCGGGAGAAAAGCACACCAGTAAACATAAGAAAAGGGTGCCAGTCGAACGAGGTCCCGAAAATGCACATCAGAGGGAGAACATTGATTGATATCAACGCTTATCCTTCCACCAATGCTCATTGCTCATTTTGTGAGTTTTTTAAAAAATGAAAGATTTGGATGTCCAAGAATCTCTTGTTTCCGCTGCTGAATCTTCTGCTGGATCTTCTTCATCATCATCTTCATCGTCATCATCATCTTCTTCTTCTTCACCTCTCTTTATGGTATAAACTCTGAACACGGATCGTATACGATCTGTGCACGCGAAAGCTAGCCGACTGATTAGTGTTAGAGCCCTGGGGAGGGGTTTCAGCGAGGATGGATCATGGATGAGCAAGCGAAATCCGCTGCGAGAGGCACAGAGGCACGGAAAAAAAGGCTTCACCAGTATGTGTATGAAAACACCAGACAAAGTCAACGATATCCCTCCGGCCAGTAGACGGTCAAGAAGATATGAAATCTGATGGACTTGGACACGGATGAGATCAATGAGATTTCGTGGTTCTCATATCCCAGAGCCGAACGATGCCATCATATGCCCCGGTTATGATTTGATGCTCGTTGGCGTTCGATATCGCAGACGTGGAGGAAGAAGGTGATGAACCATTATTACATAATACACGAAGGTGTCGAAGGGTGGAAGAACAATCCAGATCACGTAGAGAAGAAGAAACACGGATATCATACAGCGTCCCAGTTCTATCCGTAGATGCTGCAAGAGCGACGTGTCCATCTCGCGAAAGTGCGAGATCCAAGAATCGGTTTCTCAGATGCGGTCTGGGGGGGGAGGATATGTCAGTTTCAACGTTTTCTTGCACCTAAAATTGAGAGAGAGAGAGAAGAGGGAGGAACAGGCCTGTCCCTCCCTCCTCCACTTACGATCGTATGTGTACAAACGCCTCTCTCTCTCTACATCCCACATTTTGACTGTCGAATCAAACCCACAGCTAACCGCAACATTTTCGTTTCCGTTGTTCCCCGTCAGTCTCTCCTCCAAAAAGGACGTTGGACACTCTTGCGGTATGAGAACGCAGGACACCGCCTCTGGCGCATTTCTTTTTTTAGAAACACCGACATTTTGAATGATCCGCTTCTTCCAGGGGACAAGATTTTTGCGTGCAACTGGTGCGTGGTGCGTGACACGCGTGCGTGCGTGCGTGCGTGTCGGTGCGTGCTAATGACGTGCGTGACAATGTGTGACAATCTTTAGAACAGTTATATCAATATTATTAGCAAGATTATATAAAATGACAGAACGAGCTATAAGCCGCGATGCCTTGGCTAAGTTGTAATCCATATAATGCTCAATCAATGAAATTTGATCCCCTTAACCTTATTGAGATAAAATTATATCTCAAACAAATATTATGCGTCACGCACTTGCACGCACCAATACATTTGTCTGCACGCACCTGCACGCACCTGCACGCACGCGTGTCACGCATGCGTGAGAGAAGTGCACGCACGCACGCACCGCCGATTGCGGTTAGGCACGCACGCGTGTATATTTGCACGCACTCACACGAATAAAATTTGTTGAGCCACCCAATGTTAAACTTAACAGTTGCTTTCTTAATTTCCTTATCTGTTCCGCATACGGCTTCCTCTTTCTTATCGATACTTATGATGGACTATCATTCTTTTAGGCCTCAGTGGTTCTGGGGTATGTTTGTTCTTACATTTAGCTATACCTTAAGGCATAAACTTGTACTAATTGCTTATGATTTGTTTCTGTAGTTAGATTATAATTTACTACAGGTATAATGGGAACTTTTTATATACCTTCTGAGGTTACAGTGTACTCACGTACGTTGTAGTTTACAAGTTTAACAGTTTGAACTAAGGAAAATTGGAAGCTATTGATGAATTTTGGATGAACACGCACTGCATGCGCCGGCACGCACTGCACGCACCCGCACCGTTTTGGTGCGTGTCACGTGTGCACGCACGCACGCACCGGTTGCACGCAAAAATCTAGGTGCCCGCTTCTTCCTAACACCGCCTCTGGCGCATTTCTTTTTGAGAAACACCGGCACTTTGAATGATCCGTCGAAGCCTGCTTTTGTTTTGTTCTTCCTAACATATCGATGCAAAGCCCTGGGCTCCAGGCCACGGCGGAGAAATGTTAGGCACTAGGAAAAACGCGAAAATTAGGAAGGAAGGGAAGAGAACATTGGACGGATGATTGATCAAGTCGAGTAATAATGACGTCGTCGAAGACTTGACTTTAGTTCCTGACGTAGTGCTGATCCCCGTGGTCCGTGGGTCGTCGGGTCTCGGAGGAGCTGAGGTGCGGCAATTGATTTATGGGGTCTCTCGTTCGAATCTCAGCCATTGCTTCTTTTTGAAGCACTGTTGCCCCTGTTTTATCGACGTACGTTCTTATTGACTAATTATTATTGTATAATGACTAACTATCACCATTGTTATATGACGTACATTCTTATTGACAGATTATTATTTTATAATGACTGACTATCACCACCGCAAATACAGAAATCCCACGGCTGATACCATCAGTCCATTATTTATTAAATCTACGTCCTGGGCTCATATTGGATATGTTTGCAAGAATACTTGAATATTTCCAATTTACAAATATACTGAGACTGAGGTTTTTGGATGCTCAAACCTTGCATTGGCACTTGGTTCCCGGCCGTGATACCAATTAGAATCTTAGAAATGGAAATGGAGACGTTCAATTTTTTCTTGATTGGGAAGCCTTGAGGCTTAACACAAGTACGACTTGATGCAAGAGCTGTACCACAGGCTTTCTATTCAAAAAATGCAGCATTGCTGTGGAACGGTAAGCCCAAATTCATCATAAGTCAAGCTAACCAAAAATAATTGTGAATCTTTGTCGAAGGGACAATGTTCAATTTTTTCTTTATTTGGAAGCCTTGAGGCTTAACATGAGTACGACTTGATGCGAGGGCTGTACAACTTTCTGTACAAGAAATGCAGCATTGCTGTGGAATGGCAAGCCTAAATTCATTATAAGTTTGTAACAGAACTGATCCCAACCATTCTGTAAACCATTATGCCAAAAGGCTGGCAATGCTGAATCTGCTCAGCATTGTGGGATCTGCTATATATACCACTTTGTGCAGTCTCTCACTGCTATCACTCAGTAAGGCAAGGCACATGTCTGTATCAGACATGTCACTTTTTGTGACAAAGTCAAGCTAACCAAAAATAATTGTGAATCCTTGTCAAAGGGACAACGTGATTACTGCATTATTTATTAAATCTATGGGCTCATCACATAACCTACCAATCAGCAAAACCTGGGTTTTTGCTCTAGCCACAGAGTTCAATTCAGTTTACAGCATTGAATAATGCTGTCCAAAGCATATTTCCTTTGCTGATTAGTATTGACACAAACTTCCAGTCTATATTAGAAATCCAGGAATTCTTCAGTAGTTCATGAACTTCAATCCTAGACTCCAAATCTGACAACAAAAAAACTTTGAACAATGAACATGATTCAATTATTTTATCCTAATCCTGGACTGCTGCAGATAATTGCCCTTCAGACACTCTGAGACTTTCTATGTTTTGGCTGATTTCAACTACGGGGGATGTGCCCAAATTAATCAAGATAAATACTGCCACTGGATACCATGCCTGTAGACCCAGAATATTTAATTGTCAGTTCATTAGTCTTTGTAAAAACAGAAAGTATGGCTTACAGCAGAAACGATATAGAGGCTCTGAGTTACATCATTGACAAATTGCAATAACCCAGAACCCACAAGTCCATAGGTGTCCAACATTTGAAACACAATATAAATTATCTGCACAACGGCAAAAAGTGCACCCGATTCAACAAATAAAAAGAGCAGGTGTTAGACTCTAGTTTTATGGTGGATTGCAGCTGCTACTACCATGCGGTGATATTTCCTGAAAATAGACAATAATAGACTGCTTATTAAAATTGTACAGAAACTGACAGTTATAAACTTGCCATGCTTTCCATGTAATCAAACATGTTGCCCATAAATTTATTGTCATGGACAATATACCAGAAACCCAATCAAAAACAATACTGCCGTCGCCCTGAGCCATGAGTGCAGTAGATAGATTAATTGAGTCAAAGAGCGAGTCAATGATGTTGATACCTTGGATATTATATATTTAGAGCTTCAGCTTAGTATATGCAGGGATCTGTATGATCACATACCAATGTCTGCAAGCATTAAAAGAACAAGAGAGAGCTTTATAATCCTGTTCTCCGGAAACACAATCCATGCCCTCCAAGCTACAATGTAATCACCCAAAAGTAACTGAACCAGGGTCCAGGATTCATAAAAATATCGAATGTCAAGCCTGCATTGAAACTCACAATGGTAAAATTGAACCACTGTGTTGCATCGTTGATTGGTATAATTTTTTTATCTGCATTAAAAGCCTGAGCTTCCAACCCCCCTTGTGCATCTGGCAATACTTGAATCAAAGCCAGCTGAACACCTAGAAGGTTGGGAGCAAGTTCCATACCAAAGACCTCCACAGTAAAACAGATGAATATCACTGTTAGGCAGACAATCAACATAATTTGTGGGCGAGTCCATGAAACTTTGGATCTGTAAAAATAATAATGCAAGTTCAATGTTAAAACTGGAGAATTGTAAGTAAACATTGAAAAACAAATTCTTTACGAGAAGGATTGACAAGTAATCAACATTCCCAGTAGAAATATTCCTGATAGAGTAACCAGAATTCAAACTCTTTTCAAAAACTTTGATAACAGCACATTTAATAATTTTTACTAACCATAGCCCAATGCAAATATCATTGAATTCAAGAGGTTGATGTAGGTAGTTATACCAAATTCAATAATTGTCTGTTGATTGTCTGGAGTCATGGCGGCGGTGCAAGAGATATAGACAGAAGGGCTGAAAATTGTCATTCAAGTGCTTCTACAAGATACTTAAAAGAAGTGCTTCAAGTTTATTTATAATCATCATGATCTTGATCCTGTGACACATGTTTTCTGTAAATGATGTTCTCATCTTGGATATATGATCTTGATGTTGGAAATAAAAATAGAGGTTTAGGATTGGAAATACAGCTTATTTACTATGTAACTAATAATAGAGCTGTGTATCAAGTGGACACGATATCTATCTGTTGTAAGTGATATTTTATCAAGTAGTGTGGATACTCTGTGAACGTATGTGGATTTTGTACCTAAATATACTTGGGGAAAGTGGGCCATCGCACTTTGCGCGTGGCGTTAACGCGCAGTGCGTGGGATCACAACTACCACAACCCAAAACCAAAACTAAACCCAAAAACGTGTTTAGGTAAGTTAGGACGGGTTCCGCCTTATCAAATTTATAAAGGTGCGAGTGTGCTTGTCAAAGGTTACGCGGGTTCCGCAAGAATCTATCACTTTTATCTTTCTTTATCCACAGGAGCTAGGGCTCAACTGCTTCGGCGTTCGACTACGGTGTAGCCTAACTAGGTTTTGGTATAACTTTGGATCGCTTTCAGTCAAAGTAGGGGCACACTGGCCTTCCTACTTAAACCAAACTCGAAACGGACTTTTGCCAGTGACGAAGGGGCTAGGGCTCAACTTCCTCGTATGGACTTTGGATAGATCGACGAAGGGGGGCAAGGGCTCAACTTCCCAACGAAGATAGGACAACTTTGGTATATACTCGGTTTAGTTCACCACAACCTGAACCGGACTAACACAATGCGAGGGAGCTAGGGCAATCGACCTCGACTTTCCAACTTTGGTATATACACAGTCTAGTTCACCACAACCTTGACCGGGCAAATTTCGTATCTTTTCTTTTCTTTTCTTTTATTGGCTACACAGGAGTTTTCTCGCTGGTTTGCACTTCTCAGACGCCCACTCCGGCAGATACTGAGCAAAATATAATGTATGGTGAGATCCGCACTGGGTAATCTAGAGTTAGGATACATACGTGCGGAGTATATATACTGTAAAATAATAAATAATACTAAAATCCTCAAACCCAAAATAATATTCAAGAAAATGTTGAAACGTCGACTCCACTTCCAATTCCATGTAAACCGATCACCTGGATAGTCCTTCCTAACTGGTTTTCGTAGGATCCTTCCATTTCGAGTAAGAGGTCCGATGAATCGGATGGGTAAACGGATCGGCTAACTTGTCCAGAGCAGAGTTAGAGCGTCCTGATAATTCCTTCATCATTTAGCCACACTCCGGTCTCTAGTTCCGCAGTATAGCTTGAGTCATAACTGAGCTGGCATCGGAATGTCGGTACCGGTCCTTGTGGACTACGGCCTAACTCTCCCAACGTACTCAAAGGTACTTCCAACAATTCCCTCGTTGAGGTCTGAAGTGTTCTAGCTTCTCGTTGCATATCTTTTCATGTATGTTGCATGTATCAACACTTAAGCATATCATATCATTTCATTTCTTTGACTTTTCATTCCATCTGGTACGAGTACTCAGTATCATCGAATAGTACCTCGGGTGAAACCAAGTTAGAACTCGATAAGAGCCACTGGAATAAGTGCCACGTGTCAAATAGCCTCGCAGGTCTTCGATCCCTTGATACGAAGCCAGTAACTAGCTTATATATGAGACCCTTGGCGGGTTATGGGTGAGTCTGCTAACTTCCGAGAGTTAGGACCAAGTTCTCATAAGCCATCTATATGAAGATGTGTATGGTTTACCATCGACCAAGGTAAACAGAGTTAGGACGCATGGTCCAACCCTCGAGTAATCGCACACATAGTTGCCTAACTTGTTAACTGACGACTAGGGCTCGTCTCAGCTCTCAAGTATACTTTCCTAACTTGGAAAGTCGTACTTTGGATGATTTCACGCATGTACGCAAAACAATCGCATCAGCGTGGTGTGTACAAGTCCGATGCCCTGGTTCAGGCAGCGAGCGTTTCAAAAACAGGATCCGGATGTGATGCGGTAACATCAACATCTTGAGGCCCCGGATATTTCTCGGAGTTGATCTCATTTGTCACGGAAAAGTGTGATATTGCTCTATATAAGGAGATTTGGATGGCTGGAGCTGCAGGACAAGACAAATTCTTCATTTCATTCCGGACTCGTAACCTTTGTATCCTATATTTGTGTTATCTGTTTTATTCTTGTAAAATGCTATTTTCACATATTCCAACACTTGATTCTAGTGCTTCATTCAATGAAATCAGATAAGTACTTATTCTCTACTAGCCGTTGATGGTGTTTTTTCTACTTTCCGCAATGGTTAGAATCAGATAGCCCTCAAATAACTACTTACTAGTACTAATAGTAGCATCTCCTGTTCATCATTTGCATATTTGCATAGCTTTGAACTCCATTATATACTGGTTCGCCCGCGGCTGGTATCTGTAACTAGCCACAGATGTGATTACCATGATCAAATTTAATGTACTATCTATAAATTGTCGACTATTTTCTGCCGAAAAACTGTAAAAAGTGTGATTTTGATGATTTTGACTTGAAATTTTCAGCTCAAATATGTGAGGTAGAGGTAATCCGGCTTCGGCAAACGTATGTGGCTGTGCTGTGTGCCATCCCATATTGGGTGCGAAGTACTTGGAAATTATGTCTGTCATGTACTGTAGATAGTTTTCCAAAATCCAGCCTCTCCAACAGATTGTGTGTAAAAGTCTGATAAATACAAAAATCAAAAAATATCTGGGAAAGCTAGAAAACTCAAAGCAGAGTTCTGAAAATACTGTTTCCATGCGGTTCCTTGATGCTTACCATTGATGGCTCAACGGCCGTCAGGCCGCATGGGCGGCTCAAAAGTACCGCAGTCACAGGATCCTCCCAGAAGGTATTCTTAAAGAATTGGCTAATGAGAATAGCCCGTAGGTCTTGAATGCTGCTCATTGTAATATCATCTTCTCTGTATTTATAGCTGTCTTTTTTGTTTTACAAACTACATTTGCAATTTTTACTCAAACTACGGTATACTATAGATAATATACCTTTCGTATATGCTCTAAAACCCTGTGGGGCTCGATTTCCTGTAACTGTAGTAGTTCTTTCAAAATGTTGTTCATTGGAAGTGCTTGACCACATTAGGAATGTCACCTTAATGTGTGATGCACAGCCACCTACGTTCGCCGAAACTGGAAAACTAATGGTCACAATGAAACATTAAATTTTATCAAATATTGACAATGAATCAAATTGTTTTCATTATTTTTGGTGATAATTACAATATGTAAAATAGTCGAACGGGCATTCTACGCTAACCTTTTTGAAGATGTCAGAGATTTTACCACAGGTCCACCACTTGTTGTTTCAACCTGGAGCTGTGTCTAGTTTCAACCGTGTCTGTCAATTAAAATTTTTGACTCCACTATTCCATAACAGGAACCCTAATTATATTATGATTGTATTTGTTGAAACCAACTTGAATGTTGGTTGATCAATCTGTCAATATATCATTAAATCGGATCGGCATCACTTGGGGTTCTCACCTCAGCAGTGTATTAGGTTCTCACATTAAGTACTTGACAGCTCTAAATTGAGTTTGAGTTACGAGTACGCAACAACATAATCTTTTTTTAATGAGGTGAACACTGCTCCGTGCTTTGTGTCACAAAACAACCTTTTTATATCTATTGATTTCCTTTTTCTTTTATTTTCCTTTTCCTTATACGCGATAAGTCACGAGGTCGTATACGATGATAGTATTTGAGTGTTCACCTCATGCCTTGATTACGCTAATCTCCTTACTTATCTATGATAGGATCTCCACTTATCTGTCGTACGTCATCCATATTACATCGCTTAGTTATAGGGATTATAGATCACTTATTACTTACCATTGACACGACGACTACCTTACACATGTACAACGATGCGATACTTATGTGATACATAGGGTCAAGGGCTTAGGCGCAGCCACAGCTCAACAGTATAAATAGTGGACTGTCTTACCAGTAGTTTTCCCCAGCTTCGATCTCGTTTATTCTCCTGTACTCTCTCCTCTTGCAATCAATCCTCATTAGTCTTGATTCTCTGTGACACCTGACTTGACGCTTTACTGAGGGCCCTGGCTGCTATATCTCAGTAGTTGAGTACGGTCGCTAACAGAAGATCGAAGCTATCTCCTCGTCACCTGTCACAACCAGAAGCTCTATTCCCCTACCCCCCATACACATCCCATACGTTCTACCCATACTAGGTACTACGTAAGTCTCTAACCTTATCTACCTACATTTTCTCTACACCGGCCTTGAGGGAAGGACGGTGCTTGCTAGGACTTTATTTTTCTTTTTCCTTTTTCGACAACTATCTCCTCTCGATCCGAGTAATTGCACCACTGGGTTAAACCTCTGTGTTTCCCTAACTGCTTAAAAAGGGCGCGTAACGTTGAGACCGACACGCCGTGCAGTGGTAGCTGAAAAGCAGTGATTTATACCTAATCTTCGGAGAAGGGTCACCGCGACGAGGAACGTTGGGCCATTCCGAGTTAGGGCCAGCTCGTTTTACTCAGCAAAAGAGAGTGGATAGCCGCCATTACGGATCCACAAGACCAAGGACTTTTTGAACAGCTCGTAGAGCGCGTAGCCACCGTATTCTCCCCCATCCGCACTCGACCTCCCTCACCCATTATCTCTGCCTGCCAAGGCGAAATCCACGCAGTTAATACCGAAACCAATCTTGACGTAAACTGGTACGATCCTGACGGACGCTGGCAACAGTGCACCCACCAACCTTGTCAGCATCGATACGAAAACAGTCTTGACGACAAGTACAACGATAAACTCTACCGACCCATCTCCAATCCCCAAACACCTCCCCAATCACTCACTCCCCCCTCCCACTCTCCCGCAGAATCTCCTCCCATTCCATACATCCCTGAACCCGCCATGCCTAGCCAACCGACTCTCTCTATCCCAGATGATATCATGGCTGACACCCCTGATAACACCCCCGCCGATCTACGGGCACAAAGTCACTCATAAAGGAACCATCCGAGTTCAATGGGAACAAATGACAGTTCAAGGAGTGGCAACGCCAACTCTTTGCGTACCTCCGAGACCCTCGCAACGGAATACGCACCGATGGAGAAAAAATTGATATTGCTCTATCGTACATGCGAGGAATGAACGTTCAGGACTGGGTCCAGAACTATTACGATAACCACTTCAATGAATTACTCGAAGAATGGAACGTAACTTGGGCGCTGTTCAAACAGGCCCTCAATGATGCCTTCTTAGACCGAGGCCGAGTCCTCATGGCACAAGAAAAACTCGAGGCGATCCAACAGGGATCGGATACTGCGGACGACTTCTTTAAGAAGTTTGAATCCCTAATCACAGAAGCCGGCTATCAAAAGGACAGCCCCTTCATCATCAGGATGATCGAAAAAGCGGTCAACCCCAGAACAATCGATCAGATTTACGGGTCACGTAAAGATCGGATAGAGAACTATGCCGAATACAAGGAGACCATTATCTCGATCGATGAAATGTGGCGTAGACGCCAAGAACAGAAGAGGGGACCACGAGGATGGAACTCCTGGGCCAATCGAGATACCCCTAGACCCAATAGTTCGAAACCGAGTCCAACCACTGCGACCCAGGGGGATTGCAAGGATGGTACCGGCATGACTTTTGGAGGAGCAGGACGCCCAATGGATCTGAGTAAAGCCAAAGCAGAAAGACGCTGCTTTAACTGTGGACAACGAGGACACATGATACGGGATTGCCCACAACCCAAAAAGTTCACAGTACGGCAAACCGTGATGGCAGATCCGGAGTCAAACGATCGAGGGGCACCAAGTAAAACAACGACGGTCAGACAAGCGTTCATGGACCTGGGAAAAGAAGAGCGAGCAGCGCTTGCTATGGAATTGGGTTTTGTACTCCCTCCGCAGTAGACACAGGTTCTGTGGAGGACGTTTCGGTCATGGATACAAGTTCGAATATTTACAAAGATAGCAGTATCATACACACGATAGATACGAAGCAATCCACTAAATTAACATCCAAACCGAAAGAAAACCCTGTTACCCGACATAAGCCATGGACCCCTGAATGGGTCAATCAGGTTCTAAAAGAAGCCAATATGAGCAGAGCAGTGGGCCATCTGAGAGCATGGATGCCAGAAAAACGCGAAAGGGAAGCCACGGAGGAAACAGTCCTAGCAATCCGACAACTGAATCACATTGATGCCGTACAAGCTGTCAAAAGCTTGAAAAGCAACAAAAGATTCGTTCGAGGAACCAAAGGGCAGGATCTGAAGCTTCAGGCATCGATTGAAAATCTGGAAAGCGGAACGGCAATAATGGCAAACGCACTACTAGATAGTGGAGCGACAGGATCATGCATCAATAAGGAATTCGTAATAAAGAATAACCTTTCCATAAAATCGCTCCCTATTAAAATGCCAGTATACAACGCTGATGGTTCATTGAACGCTGACGGATCAATTGAAGGCTTTGTCGAAGTAAGAATGACAATTGGTGACCATGCCGAACGTATTGAGCTAGCCGTAACCAACCTGGGAAAAATGGACATATTCTTAGGGATAGACTGGCTCCGTTTTCACAATCCCTCCATCAATTGGCCGGAAGCACTCCTCACATTTGATCGTTGCCCTGACAAGTGCGGACATCACCCCTGGTGGACTCAACCTGAGGAACAAAGAATAGGTCACCTGGAGATAGGCGATCGGGTCTTCATATTTGACTGGGAAGGATATGTACACAATGCTAGTCACATTAGAGCTGTATCATCCGGAAATATTACCGAACAATACATTCGAGAATTCCCAGACGTCTTCAATAAAGAAGGTTTCGATGAACTACCAGAGCGACGCCCGTGGGACCATGCCATAGAATTGACCCCAGACTCCAAACCGGTTGACTGCAAAGTGTACCCTCTTAATCCAAAGGAACAGAAAGCTTTAGACGAGTTCCTAGAGGAAAACCTTCGTTCTGGAAGAATCAGATCATCTATGTCACCAATGGCTTCACCCTTCTTTTTTGTAAAGAAAAAAGATGGCACCCTATGCCCAGTCCAGGACTATCGAAAGCTCAACAAAATGACAGTCAAAAATCGGTATCCGCTACCCTTGATCCAGGAACTTGTTGATAAACTCAAAGGTGCCAAAATATTTTCCAAAATGGACATCCGATGGGGATATAATAATATCCGGATTAAAGAAGGAGACGAGTGGAAAGCAGCCTTCCGTACAAACAGAGGACTCTTTGAGCCAACAGTCATGTTCTTCGGACTCACAAATTCACCAGCAACCTTCCAGGCCTTCATGAACCATATTCTCAAGCGACAGATTGACGCAGGGCATGTGATCGTGTACATGGACGATATTCTAGTATTCACCGACACAGTGGACGAGCACAGGAACATTGTACGAGAAGTGCTACAGATACTAAAAGAAAACGGCCTATACTTAAAACCCGAGAAATGCATGTTCGAATCACCCTATGTCGACTATCTGGGAGTAATTGTGGGAAATGGCACTATAAAAATGGATCCAAAGAAAGTAGAAGCCGTGGCGGACTGGCCAACGCCCCGAAAGAAACGTGATGTTCAAGCGTTTCTGGGATTTTGCAACTTCTTCCGACGTTTCATCAAAGGATTCAGTGGTGTAGCCAGACCGCTCAGTCGCCTAACGGGGAACACCGAATGGTCATGGGACATAACAGAACAAATGGCGTTCGATAAACTGAAGGGTCTTATAACCGAAGACGTAACACTCCTCATTCCACGAGATGAAGGACAGTTTCGTGTAGAAGCGGACTCCTCTGATTTTGCAAACGGCGGTGTCCTATCCCAGAAAGTCAATGGAAAATGGTTCCCAGTTGCCTTCAGATCTAGGTCACTTAACAAAGTAGAACGAAATTACGAGATCTATGACAAAGAAATGATGGCGATTATGGATTCACTTGACGAATGGCGACAATACCTCCTGGGGGCAAACGAGTCGGTAGAAATATGGACAGACCACCAGAATCTCCAATACTTCAGAAAACCCCAGAAACTCAACCGGAGACAGGCTCGATGGGTCACGGAGCTTGCCGAATACTCATTTAACCTACATCATAAACCCGGAAAATCAATGGGCAAAGCTGATGCCCTGTCACGGATGACAGGTCTTGAGACAGGGGTGAATGACAACAAAGACATCGTCATGCTGAAACCGGAACTGTTTACACGAGCACTAGAGTTAGGCAATCCGGAGGATGAGTTACTGAAAGAGGTTTGGGAACACAAACAGGAACAGGAATTGTCAGTTCTAGAAATGGCAAAGGCAAAAAGCGAGGAATGGGTTTCTAAAGATGACGTTCTATATTGGAAAAATCGGATTTACGTTCCAAAAAACCAGAACCTTCGGGGACGAATCATAAAAATCCACCACGATACCATTCTCGCTGGACACCCAGGACAGTACAAAACATGGGAACTCATCACACGAACCTACTGGTGGCCAAGTCTGAATCGAGATATAGCCAGATACGTACGAGGATGCGAGAGATGCCAAGCCACTAAATCACATCGAACACCACCAACAGGCTATCTCCATCCACACAGTGTACCAAGCGAACCATGGGAAGTTATTGGAACGGACTTGATTGGAGAATTACCCCAATCTGGAGGATATAACGCCATATCAGTGGTTACGGATAAATTCACCAAGCGTTTACGGCTTACACCCACACACATGAGCTTAACCTCAGAAGGGATGGCAAAGATATATCGAGACAAGATCTTCCCTCTACATGGACTCCCCAGAAAAATCATCCACGATCGAGGTCCCCAATATCATTCCCGCTTTATGAAGGAACTCTACCGCCTATTGGGTATTGAGTCCAATTATACAACGGCATATCATCCTCAGACAAACGGTCAATCAGAACGCAGTAACCAGGAGATAGAACATTACCTACGACTATTTGTTAACTATCACCAAACTGATTGGAACGAGTGGCTACCGCTAATGGAATTTGTATACAATGATCGAGTCCACTCTGCCACCCATGTCTCCCCTTTCTATGCCGACAATGGTCGACACCCATACAAAGGAACAGCCCCAAAACTACCCTCGAATAACCCAACCGCACAAGCCTTTGCAGACCAGATGGGGAAAATACGGGAAGAAATAGGTGCAGCCCTGAAAAAAGCGGCGGAGGACATGAAGAGACACTACGACAAAGGCAGACAAAAACCCATAGAATACAAGGAAGGAAATCTAGTCTGGCTTGAGGCCACAAATGTTACCACCGACAGACCGTCGAAGAAGATGGACGATAAACGCTTTGGTCCCTTCAAAGTCATAAAGAAAATCGGAGCCGCATCATACAAAATTGCCATCCCCAGCACCTGGAAACATATTCACAATGTCTTCAACGAAGTCCTCCTCTCTCCGTACCACCCTCCAGAATTCCCATCCCAACCACAAAATACTCGACCACCCCCTGACGTAGTGGAAGGAAAAGAACCGGAATGGGAAGTAGACGAAGTAGTTGACTCAAGAAACGGCAAGGGCAGGAGTAAGAAGTTCTTCTATAAAGTCAAATGGAAGGGGTACGGCGCACACAAAATGACCTGGGAACCATCTTCCAACCTCGCCAACGCCAAAGAAGCAGTACGGAAGTTCCATGAAAAATTCCCCAACAAACCAAAGGCACCATCTCTTCGAAAAATCGAGTTTCCCATATCCCTTTTTCCATCCCATCTATTCCGTCCAATTCCCCAACCAAGCACCGAACCTGTCGCAGATCATCTCCCCACAGAGAATGTTGCAGCAAGGTTTGCACGAAACGGAGTTTGTGCCTTAAGGAGAGGGTAATGTCACGAAACAACCTTTTTATATCTATTGATTTCCTTTTTCTTTTATTTTCCTTTTCCTTATACGCGATAAGTCACGAGGTCGTATACGATGATAGTATTTGAGTGTTCACCTCATGCCTTGATTACGCTAATCTCCTTACTTATCTATGATAGGATCTCCACTTATCTGTCGTACGTCATCCATATTACATCGCTTAGTTATAGGGATTATAGATCGCTTATTACTTACCATCGACATGACGACTACCTTACACATGTACAACGATGCGATACTTATGTGATACATAGGGTCAAGGGCTTAGGCGCAGCCACAGCTCAACAGTATAAATAGTGGACTGTCTTACCAGTAGTTTTCCCCAGCTTCGATCTCGTTTATTCTCCTGTACTCTCTCCTCTTGCAATCAATCCTCATTAGTCTTGATTCTCTGTGACACCTGACTTGACGCTTTACTGAGGGCCCTGGCTGCTATATCTCAGTAGTTGAGTACGGTCGCTAACACTTTGTGAGTAGACCATTGGGGCTGCAACCGCCTCCTCTCCAGGGCTAGCATGCTGACAGTCTTCATAGCTGCAATGATATGCAATGTCGACTCTATTGTTCCACTGTTCATAGTTGTAATTTACTTTTTCCTTCACTCCTTGTACTAGGTATAAGTATACAAGCTATTCATGTTCATGTTTTATGTTATTTCTCCTGTGACACTCATGATCATCTGAATCACTGCTGTCGCCAGCGGTCCTTAGCGCTTCAAGTTAGCTTTCACCGCACTTGTGGCACTCGCAAATGGGCTAACTAGGGGAAAACCGTAGGAACAAGAAGTAGCTCTTGGCCGTGCACTTCACCTCACTTTGTCACTACCTCTTTGTCAGGACTCAGTGAACCCACCTATCCGGGATTCCATCGGAACATGTTTCAGTATGATAGCATTATGCAAGTGTGGTGTGATGAGGTGTTATTCCCAGCTCCTCCAGATCAGTGTAGGATTTGGCAGTGTATTTTGACCAGTTGCTCAATTTACATGGCAGTACCCGAAAAGATGAACCAGAAAAACCCAGAGGCGACAGAGATTCAGATCGGACACACAAAAGTCGCCATGCGAGTATGACATGGGAGCATCTTTGTAGTAAGCATGGATCTGATGATTTCTAATGATTTCTGTTTGCCAGTGGACTCTTGGGTGAGACTCCTTCCCTTTTCCCTTTTGACGTCCCAACCTAATCTCTGTCGCCTCTTGAGCAAAACCGTAGACGTGAGATATGATACCGGTCCAGCTCAGCAAGACCGTAGTGTATGCAAGTGAGAGCCCAATTACCCTCCCCTTCAGACGACCTCGCTGAGGTTGTTTACAAGTACAAGTACAAGCGCGTAATCAAATCTTCCAAACCTCTAAACCACCCTCCGCACCGACGCCTACGATCCCTTTTTGCAGATCCCAATCAACGCATAAAACTTTCTTCTTCCCACCACCGCCTTGCTCCTTCTTCGCCTCTGAAAGGTCAAATGTAGCGATAGCACCGCCCATACTTCTCATATCCCAGAGCCGAACGATCCCATCATAAGCACCGGTTATGATTTGATGCTCGTTGGAAGTTGAAATCGCAGATGTGTGTAAGGAAGCTGATGAACCTGTATTGATACACGAAGGCGTGGAAGGGTGGAAGAACGATCCAGAGGAAGTAGAGGCCAACGAGGCGGATGAAGAAATACGGATATCATACAGTGTCACAGTTCTATCCGTAGATGCCGCGAGAGCGACGTGTCCATCTCGCGAAAGTGCGAGATCCAAGAACGGTTTTTCAGATGCGGTCTGTGGGGGAGGGAATGTCAGCTTCAGCGTTTTCTTGAACCTAAAATTGAGAGAGAGAGAGAGAGAGAGTAGGAAGCAACAGGCCTCTCCATCCCTCCTCCACTTACGATCGTATGTGTACAAACGCCCCTCTCTACATCCCACTTTCTGACTGTCGAGTCAAATCCGCAGCTAATCGCGACATTTTCATTGCCATTGTTCCCGGCAGTCTCTCCTCCAAAAACGACCTTGGACACCCTCGCGGTATGAGAACGTAGGACCGCCGTCGGTCCTTTTCTTTTAGGAGCACCGACATTATCATCCGTCGAAGCCAGCTTTCGTTTCTTCTTCCTCTCTGTCTGTTCTTCAGGTACTTCATCCGTAGAAGGCACAGACGTATCCCATACCCCAATCAGCCCGTCCCAAGACGAGGTGAGGAGGTGGGTACCTGACGAGTTCGAGGATACGGAAGAGAGAGGAGCGGTGTGAAGGACGAGTTTTGATAGAGGTTTGACTTCGGTCGCGGAAGATGACGAGGCCGAAGATAAGGAAGGAAATGTTAGTTGTGTTATTTGAGCAAAGGAGTCGTGCGAGGACGTTGCGATCAGGTGAGAAGATGATGAAGCATCTTCAAACGTCGGAATAACGCATACGGAGGTGATAGGAGCTGAATGTAGCACGTCACTGAGTTTGAGGTTTTGGGAATAGTCAAATAATCGTATAGACCCGTCGTATGAAGCTGTTAGGAAATGACTGGGACGAAGGGAGGATCGATTAACTTTGATTTCGTTTTCGTTTTGGTAAAAATACGCACCCAGGAATACCGCACGAAACCCCTGATACCCAATCTTCATGAGGCATGTCTCCCATTTTTTTCGGCGGCATAACCGACTCGATATACTCAATCTCCAACGTCTCTTCATCGATGCCTACACCATTTTTAGCACACCAGTCACCTAGACCGGACCTCAAAAGTTCGCCGCGGACCAGAAAATCGAAAGGGATAGGCTGAGCGAGAGACAGTGCTTTGTTGATTAACTGGGAAAGGTGGAAACGCTTCCAGGATATTGGGAGCATGTATTTTTGTGAAGGTAATGGGTAAGGTGTTGATGTCGTAAATGTTACAGAAACAGAACTGGAAGAAGAGGACGAGGCCATATTTCTTGTAAAAATCTTGGGGTCGCGATCCAACCTGAAAAAAAAATTAGACGCTCGATCGAGACTGCCGTCGGCAGATTTGAAACCTGATAAGATAAGTAAAAGCAAGCGCCCATAGCTAACGGCGTGTCCGACGGCGTGTCGTTTTATCTTGTTTGTTTTATGTTTCTTCTTTTTATCATCATACTCTATAGCTACTCCAGCTGATGGCCTAACAACCGACTTGTCGTCTCTTGCTGTTCAATATGTAACCTGTCGCACTACCCAACTACGTAGCATAGTACGTAGCCCAAGTTACTTCCCATGATTGCGTCTGGAATGATATAGATTTATAGTTCATCGTGAATGGCGTAATTAGTAGGGAAATATATATAGAAATGCGGTAGACAGACACGATCAAAGTTGAGGCTGTGAAAAGCCGTACATGGGCAAGGAAGAGACATACTAGTACTTGGTTGGATGATAACGCATAGGATGCGGAACTATGGGGCAAGAAGCTGAAATTCGAGGAGGATAAGTAGGAAAATCAGGGAACGGAAGAACAGTTCCTTTAGATCAAAATACAAGAAGCTCATAGCTTCGCCTCAGGCCGTGGAGTAGGACGACATCTCGTCGAGTATACAGCAGAAACATAAAGGTTTTCTGTTTCAGCTTCAAATATCTACATGCATTCAGGGAGGAGTGGCGGTAGAGTTGAGTTTATAATTTAAGTTCGGAGAGGAAACTCACCTCGACTCTGGCAGTTCTTATCCAGCCCTCGGTGTACATTGATGTTGATACGACGTTTAATCGGGTTCCTCTACAAGAGAATCGAGGTGAGTAAGAGTGAGGAAGGACGATCACGACGCGGAAGGAGGGATAGACAGTCGCTGGAGCAACAAAAACAAATCAAACTCACATCTTCGCCGGTTGATGCCATACCAAGTTTAAGCTCTGAGAGACGCCCGTGGAATTGACACCCATTGCGGCGCCTAGTACAGCAATAGCCGACATTGAACATCTAGATCCCAAAAGAAAGTTAGGTCCATCATGGATCGAGCGGGGAGAGAATGAGGAGCAAAGATGGAAACCCTAGGAAACCGAGGAAAAAGGGAGTAAGAGTGGCTCTTGTAAAGAGCACTAAAAATGGAGGATAACATAACAGGACAGCATGTTCGACTCAGGCGGAGATTCGCAGAGATGGAGGTCCAAAAAAAACAGAATAGCCAGATCTTCTTCCGATCTTCTCAGAAGATTCTGAAAAAACACTCCAGGATCTCTGAAGGAACACTGCGATAGTACAGGAACCGAAATGAGACGAAAAGGATAAGGGGGGGGGGTAAGTTTGCACAGAATCAATAATAAACTGAATAGACGAAAACACGCGCTATAAGATCGCGCACAAGATTTTCACAAAAGCGGATTAAGACGCAACTTACGGATCGACGATGTAGCACGCGCAGGATCCATCCAGAGTATCAAACTGATTACACATATCTGCAAAATGCGGAATGAGCTAGCTATCTTTGGCTTCAGATCTTACTGAATGGTCAAATTACTCACCCTGTGTAACGGTAATCTCGAAAACAGTTTGAGCTTCAGTAGCCCGACCTGGAATACGAGCGTGGGATCCGTTCGATACCCCACGACTCGATGCATCCCAGACATTCATACTTATCAGTCTCAGCCTCCGTCCAACGTCAAGTCCAAATGTTTCTTCGTTGGCGTCACGGTAGTAATGATGCTCCAAAAAGTCTACCACGAAACGTTTTGCTCTATCAGAGACGTTTCCGTGGATCGTTGAAACGTCGACAAAGGACGAATGGAATGGTTTGGATCCTGGAGACAAGGAAGAGAAGCCGCTGGATATAGCCGGCAAAGATTTCTTTGGCTCAAGTTGGTCGTCTGAAGGCCAGCGCAGATGCTGTTGCTGACGATATGATTCCATTGTCTGTAGATGTGGTGGTCAAGACGAAAGAAAGGTGCCCGTTCCGACGGAGTATTTGAAGGAGCCTTGCAAGGCAGGCAGTTTTGAGCTGTCCAAAATCGCGAAAACGATAACAGAAATTGGACAAGGTTAATTAGATGCGATTACAAGATTTGGAGATCTATCTAAAAAGTCAGTGGATCTGTCATTGTCAACTGTCAATGTGTTGAGGACGCTAACGGAATGACTCGCAAAATAATGTTTGACTCGTCTCCCCAGCTAAGCTGTACCGTAGACAATATCCCCGGGAGTTCTTGACCTAGGTTTAAGGTACATTGTAGTCTCGAGCGGGTAAGAATCCGGGTAAGGGGTACGTCTGAGTTTGTATAAGTTATGATAAAAGCAAAACGTATGAAGCTCACGGAATGCACCGTCCCCAGTACCAGGATTTATACCTCGAGGCACAAAAGTGTGCCCACGCCAGACGCCACGGCAGTCGAACGCGGCGCGTCCAAGGGCTCAATTAAGTGAGCCGAAGGTTTTCGTAGAAGGATCCTCCAGTTTGAGGAGCTAACGCAGCGGATAGCTATAAAATATGGCTATATGCCGCCGCCGCTATATGACGGAAAAGTGAGGTGCCATGCATCAAGGTTCAACGTTCAACAACCACCATCGTTGACATCGCGGTCCGAACAACTGTTGGGATCACGTGTCAGCATTACCGGAGAACTCGGCCCGTAGACCGTTCTTCTTTACCCAGCTTTTTATCGGCACTGGGTGCAACTATTCATAAATTTGCGACCAAAATCAAAAACTTATGGAAAAGAAGCAGAAATGACTAAAAACATAAATTTTTGTACTTATGGAAACTGTTATTGTAAACTTATGGAAAACAAATGAATTTCCCCATTGTTCCAATCCATAAGTTTTGTATAAAATGTTTCCATAAGTTTGGAAATTTATGCTTCAATAGGTTTTTGTCTCTTTTTCATAAGTTTTCCCTTTGTTTGGCAAACTTATGGGAAATCGCACGCAGTGCGGGGACGGTATCGTTAGCGTGGAGGGCATGGGCCATCTACCCTCGTAATATCTTTGTACGGTGCTCGTTGGTCGTATTAATGTTTGCCAATGCAGGTAAGGAGTCTCTGCTTGTACATCATAACTATTAACTTTTTCTCACCAGTATCGCTACTCTTATAGGTGTTAACATCGCAGACGTTATCAAGGAGGACGTGGATCCCTGTGGCCAGACCCATAGTTTGCCCTTGGATACAGCGTCGGTTTGGATGTCTTTAGGTCTAAATATCGTTGTCTTTTGCAAGCCATACACTCGAATACTGGCCCCATCCTAACTTTCGTACGATATAAAAAGGCCTGCTGCGAGGGACTGTCCAGGTCGAGCCGGAAAGTAAGCAGGATTGTCCGGGCCCTCCTGACGCAGATCCTCTTCGGGAAGCCCATGAATAATGCTAGACGCAGAGGTGCCGCTACTCGAAAGCGAACCCATTGACATCCGAATATCGATGAACAACGCAGTCGCGGTTTTGAACAAACCGTTCGGTGTTCTCGTGCCGGCCCGGGCGGCGGAAAAGTGCGTGCAAGTCTCGTGACGGGACCATAGACCGTTTCGTCCTCCGAAATTTCCATGCCTGCTCAGAGGCGTATCGAGGGTCAGATCTTCCTAGATCAAAGCGAGCGTGTCTCTATAAAGATCAAGATATCCAAGGCCGAGGACGAAATCGAGAGACTCGAAGCAAAAATCTCCGAGTTGCGGCGCAAAAAGGCCTCGAAACTCGTCGAGCTCTCATTCCTCCATAATGTTCTCGCTCCAATTCGCCGAATTCCACCAGAAATTCTCTCCGAAATATTCTGCCTCTTCTGTTATTCCAAAGTCTACAATGATTATACAAGCGACTGGTTTTTCCCCGAAATCCGTCATCTTAATAAATCCATTGGCATTCTCATGGCGGTCGGAATCGCGTGGAAGAACGTCGTTGATGCCACCCCTGCACTTTGGTCCAGATTCGCTCTGTCTGGCAGGGAAATTTGGGTGAAAGATGCGTGGTTGGAGAGATGGCTGTCGCGGAGTCATGGTCATCCGCTGGACCTCAGACTCAGTCTTTACCAGGGTGGTCAGGATACTGTTGTCAGAGAGTGTATTGTCGTCTCAAAAATACTGGAATTTCACTCTCAGATTCGATCTCTCTATCTGGTCGGAGACATCGTGGCATTTCTTCCCGTTTGTCATTTATCCCGGAATGCTCTGCCCATGCTGGAGGAGTTACATCTCTTATTCCGCTCTTATGGAGATGATTTGAACGCTCGCCTCCCTCAACGGCAGGAAGCGTTTGGTGGATCCCTCAGCCTGCGCCGTCTCGAAATACACGAACGCGCGGCGATATCCATCCTGGAACGATTGTCGATACCTCTGCATAATTTGGAGAAATTACAAATTGTCTCTTCCGGCCCTGGCATTGGTCCAACCATCTATCTACGCTCTTTAATCCAATGTCAGGATCTGAAGAGTTTGCACCTCGACTTTGGATGGGACACCGCTGACGTTCCAAATACGACCATTACTCTCCGCCTGCTGAAGTACCTCGAAATAAAGATCGAGTGCCTCACTGGAAATCGTTGCCGTTACAATCTCCTGCAACATTTTTCTGCACCCAACCTGGATCATCTTCATCTTCATCTGTCAGGTTTTAACCACGCGTCCTTCAATCTGATCAGTAGTTTTCAACGTCAGTCCACTGGATTCTCGCTCAAATCGTTGACTTTGGACTTGAAATCTGGAGCGTTTGGTGCTACGACGCAATTTCGTGCACTTTTGTCCCTCTTTCCCCAAGTTTCCTATTTCTGCATTTCTTCTGGTTCTACTCGGGAGCAGTCAATACTCGGCGATATAGTACGTATTCTGGTCGTCGAACAGAGTGTGGGTTCTGGGCTTTTACCACAACTGGCCGAATTCGAGATGAGCGTGCAAACTCATCGTCCTGTGGAATACCTGCCACCGCAGCTGACCCAAATGATTCTATCTCGGCAGCACTCTGATTCAGAGGAAAGTACTGTTGCTGCTTCTGGTTCGGCTCGTATGCCTATTGATAGGCCGAGCAGGTTGAAAAAGGTGACATTAAGAGGGCTTGCCTTGTCGTCGGAAGACGGTTCTGTGTTATCCAAAGTTCCTGGGTTACAAATGTGTTACCAAATCTAGACAAGGGACAAGGGTTTTGCAAATGATTTGACTAACTTGCTTGTCCAATTCCGTTCTACCCATGTAGTCTTCATATCATGCTTGTCGCTACTTCTGTCTCTAAGGTGTAAGTAGGGTTGTTATCTTTGTAGTGCTCTCTTGACTCAATGATATCTTGTCCGGTGGCCAATTGACATCTACTTTACGTACAGATCGAGGAATGGCTGGTAACCGTTCTTCACCTGGGGTGCGGTGACCGCTCGCGGCCATACATCCACTAGGTTTCGCCACTGACAGTTAAAAGATCAAACAAGCTTCCAGTGGGACTCGGACTACGCAAGCGCAATTTCGCATTGAGGATGAATAGATAATTGTGGGTAGATTTTACAGGTCTTCTGAGTACCGGGGGTCCTTCCTAACAAGATAATAAAAGATAAAAGTGCAGTCTACAGGCACACAGTTGGTTCCAAGAAAGCAATGAAAACGAGACAAGTGTCAAGAAAAGGAAAAGAAAAAAACAGAGAGAAGAGATATGATGCAGCAGGTTGGGGAAAGCATGGCTTGGGTTTTATAGGTAAGGGTGCCCAGTAGGACGCGCGATAGATATCCTTCCAGATTGTTCCAAGCTCTCTCTCTCGCAAAAAAACCCGTCTACCAGTAAATCCTTCTCTCGACAGTCCTCGTCCTCGGAACGCTGCCGATGAGGGGGACGGTGCTTGGACGGTGATAAGAGACAACACGTTTCACGCGGGTTACGGTTGGGTACCTGCCGGTCGGGAAAGCGGCGGTAGAAGAGGGTAGCGAAGTAAGCCCGCCGGTAACGAGGTGAGGTTCGGGTGCAAGAAGAAAAAAGTCGGGAGCCGGGAAGGAGTAGACAGAACGCAGAGAATGATTTTAGATTATATCCAAAACATTAAAAAAACACAGGGCAAGGATAACGCACCAAGCATGGTATATATCAGCTCCATCCAACTGTACTTCGAGAATTTGTCGTCCCTAGAAGAAATTCTTATGAGCGAGAGAAAAAGAAGAAAAAAGCTTCTGGGCAGCGTTTGACGTACAGCGTAGTCAACATGAGACCCGATGACCAGACCTTCTCTACGGCCTCCAATGCCATGGCTGACTGCGACAATGTCGCCGGGCTGTAAAATAAGAAGAGAATTAGGCAGACGTCAGAGAAAAAATGCGGACGATAAATGTAAGAGAAAAAAAACCGTACCAGGATATCATGATCTTCTGACATTTCTTCTACCTTACTTCGTTCTGGTCACAAAAAAAAAGGTTCGCTGTGGTGTAACAGTGGGGGGGGGGGGGGGGGGGAGGTTGCGCTTTAGTCGGTGGGAGAACGGTGGTATCGGTTGTCGGTTGTCGGTTGTCGGTTGTCGGTCGCTGCTTGATATAGCGATGAGGGAAAGGGAAGAAGAAAGGCAAAGAGAAAGATACCTGGGAAGTCTGAGAGATGGTGGAGGGACAAAGTCGAGGCTTAAATAGATTAGATTCACCCTTATTGTGCTCCCGGCCCTGATTCGTGAGGCATGCCTCGTGTCGTAATGACAATATCAAAAAAGAAAAACAAGGCCCATGCGTAAAAGTGCTGGCAAATATACGTCAAACCCGTCATAAGGTCTACTGAACGTTCCCTCCTTCCACTCCACTAACTGCAGCGTCTGAACTCATTCGTAGCAAGTTGAATTATCTACTTTATAGTGTTCAAGACGCAGTAAGAAAAACAGTTTGGACGAAAAAGTTTATTAGGCGCGCAATCGACCATCGGCGGGCGGACGGAACCAAAAAGAGGACAATGGGGGCGCATAAATACACGTGTTGACGGCGAGGTGCAAACTGCATCCTGGGCATTTCATGAAATCATTTCTAGATGATCATTGGCAAGTGGAATGAAAACGGCCTTGTAATCTCCAGACAACGACCTTCCCCCCACGTTGTCCTGCACAGCTCTCGTACATCGCTGCTGCGTCTCGCGCGTACAACAGACCAGTCCCCCTATGAAATACATACATATACAAGTAAAAAAAACAATGGAAAGAGTCAATGTCCGAACAGCTGTTCTGCGTTCGTTGTGAACAGCATCTTTCTGTCTTGAACGGAGAGTAAATCCGAATCTTCGATAGCACCCAACGATGCAGACTCTCCAGCTTTGGCATAAGGGAAATCCTACCAGAAAACCCCAAAAAGTCAGCCAAGCGCTTTCTTGGGAAGGGGGGGGGGATCACAGAAAGGAATCACTCACCGTTCCAAAAAGAAGCTGAGTTTTCGGAATACCGTATCCTAAGAGACCAGCGACTTGATGATAATATGTCGGTCCGGCAGAATCCCACCAGAACCTACAGTGTCCCAACGCCGATAGTCAGTTCAAAGCTCTGGGAGCTACATGGGCGGCGCAATATACCGAGTCCGCAAAGTTTCTAACGTAGCATTGTACGTTGATTCCGACAGCAAGGCCTTCAATGTTCTATCAGCTGTGGCCGGGAAAGCACCGCCAACTAAAAAGACAAACAAACAAACAAGCAGTCAGTTCAGGGATTGAAATAAGAAGAAAGGGAGGGATAGGTGAAGGAGGCGAATTTTTACCATGAGGAATGATATAGTCAATATTGGTAAAGTTGAGAATCGTCTGTGTCACTATCAGATCTTGCAGTGTTCGAGCAGTCTCAAAGCTGTAATGGATATCATCAGTTCTCAGTTGACTCGGAAAAAGCTTCCCAAGGAAACTCACTAAAACTCGATCTCGCCAGAAGGAAACAAAGTTGGAAATGGATTCGCTTCGATCAGCTGACCATCGAAGCGGATATACGGTGTAGTAGGATGCACAAGGACAATCTGCCTCGTCGGCATATTCTCCAACGCCGCGAGAAAAGGACGAAGGACAGAGCTCCCGAGATAATTATCTTCGAAATTCGAGGTCAAGAAAAACCCAACAGCCCCGAGGTGCTCAACTGCATATTTTGCCTCCACAATGGCCTCGTCCGCGTACGGAAGTGGTACGATCCCGTAAAACTGGAGCTGGTTGGGAACCGCACGCGCTACGGCGGCAAGCTGTTCATTCATGAGACGGGCAAGTGCCACCGTCATGATCTTGTTCCCCATAAACACATTGGCAGCTGGACATGAAAAAGAGAATATAGCACGACCGATGCCTTCGCTGTCCATGAAGGCGAGCCAGCTTTCGAGATCCCATTGAGGTGTCGGGCTACCACCTGGTCAAGACAATATCAACACCAGAAAAGCGAAAGCGACAGACAAGGGTCGGGAAGCAGAGTACGCACCCGTAATAGGTTGAATCGCTCTATACCAATCTGGGACAATATGACCATGTACATCTATAATTGACCCGTTCGCCCTACGATGTGACGTTTGGTTTGCGTCTGTATAGGTCGTGACTATGGCGTTCAAAGCATCATCGAGAAATGGTAAAACGGTCAGATCAATGTTATCTTTAAAAGAAGAGCATCAGCAAAACCCGAAAATAGATGGAAACCGTAAGCATCGAACCAGCTTTTGCGTTCTCGAGAATAATTTGGGTTATGTTGGATGTCTTTCTAGCCCAGCACAGTCGTGATGACAAGGCAAACAGGCAAAGGAAGGAGATTCTCATCTTGACCAGTACTGGTAGTCGGGAACAAGGGTCTCGTGGGTTGCGTTTGCGAACACCGGGCCGATATCACGGGCGATATTTCCGGCTTGTGGACGGCTCGAGCGCAACTCTTGCTCTATATTCGCAAGAGCCGTATGATTACGGTCTAGCTTGGTCGCAGGAGGTGCGTTGGAGACAACATTGTGGAAAGCAAACAACACTTGCGATAGATAGTAGTATTGCTATTCGAAGAGATAGTTCTAGTCCTTCTGTCAAAGTGACTCGCGCTAGTAAAAGCGTCAAAGAATTTCCAAGCATTCTGAACGGCGGGGAAACGAGACTTCAGAACGAGATTTTCATTTCAATATTATGACTTCCTCACCTCAGTATTCAACCAAAAGAGTTCTGCCGTGCCGAGCAATCCTAGCGCTTCTTCCCCTTCGGAGTATCCTCCACTACATTCCTTACCCCCTGGCTGAACACATCCATCTCCTTTTCTAACCCAACAATCATCTCCCTAATCCCCTTCCCCACCTCTCCGCCTTCATTCACTACCCCAAAGCCGATCAGGAGCATCTTCCGAGCACGGAGAAGCGTCTCGTATGCTAGTTTTAACCTTGGGAAACCAGACGGAGGATACATCATCTGAGCTGGAGGACCAACATTGGGATTCGCACGAGGAGATGGTTCGTCGACGGCAAGCAGCTTCCCTAGCTCAGCTACAGCGATAGCGAGCACAGGATGGCCTTCATGAAGTATAGCGCCAAGACCGGCGACATTTTTCGTCGCCGTGCGGATGGTCTCATCGAGATGGTCTTGAGTGGGGGGACTGGGGAACGATGCTGTGAGCAGAGACTGGTGCAGTCGACTCAAGCCCAAGAGGGGATGAGAAGATGGGATAAGGCCGGCGGAGGTGAGGATGGGCATAAGGTTTGAAGTGAGCTGAATTGATTTAGCGAAATCTGCAAGCAACGAAGCATTAGCCTGGGACAGCAGGGGAGGCGAAAAGGGCAGAGACGTACCTATATTCTGGAGCTTCGTCGCTTTGTCAAGACCTTCTTGACCCACTCGCAGGGCGTCGAGCATAGCATCAACAGACTTTACAAGGGCATTGCACTTGATGCACCGGATCAAAGAGTCCTCTGCATAGGAAGGGAAAAAATTGTCAAAAAAGTGAAGGGACTTCATAACCTTGATAGCCGTACCGTCAAGTGGTAGCGGGCAAAGTCCGCCACAATTTTTCGGGCAGTTCATCGCCTGGCGTGGGTCTGGATCGGCCGAGGACGTACAGAGAGAACATGTACACGTAAAGTTGTAGGTTTCTTGTAGTGCCGCTTGCCGTAGATCGGTAGGGAGGGTCGTGTCTATGTAAGACGTCAGGATCTGTAACGAGATGAGTAAACTATCAGAGAGAACGAATTCGCACACACCTCCTCCTGTGGATAAATATCTCGAATTGCAATAACTTGCATGGACGGCTCCTGAGATTTGGAGTCTGCGGTAGCTCGAGGGAAGATGACAGCGGCGTTTGGCTCGCAAGAATGATTGATAAGTGCGATGACAGGGGATACTGCAGCACCCAACGCTGTTAGCGCCGGGTCTGTCACTGAGAACGTGTTTGTCACAAACTGTTCTGAGGATTAAGCCTTGCAATGATACGAAAGAAAGGGAAATAAAAAGCATACGCGAGAAATAAGATCCACTAAGTCAGCCGCGGACGCGAGACCATATTCCGCCATCTCCGCTGGATTCGTCAAGCCCAAAAATTGCACCAAGGAATGAGCCAGGTAAGTATGCGTTTCGTAGGCGGAGGGCTTCAAAGAAGATCTATCTGGTGGCAGATTAGAGTTAGGTTGTATCGCCCAGAAAGAGGGCGCTCACTAGATTGCATGTTTGCGATTTCTTTCGCCTGAAGGGGAGCGAACATTGAACAAGAATTTTCAACTAGATCAGAAAAGTCCCTTACCTGTACGCTCCCTGGCCCTTTCCTCTGTCTCTTCCACACCATACGGCTCAAGCAGCGGACAGCATCCGATGGGGGTAGGATATCCTTCGAAGGAGCCGCTTGAAACCATTGTTGTAGTGAGCTGCATTCGTGCTTGTGGATTGCCCAGTCATTGGTCTGGCAGATCTGAAAGAAAAGAACAACTAAAATCAGCCTCATTTAGCAAATAAATCAAAACCGGGGGGAAACTTACCGAGTCACAGTAGTATGCTGCACGACATTTTGTACACCTCTGCATACCGTTGGGGTCAGCTGGTGCAAAGCAGGACGAGCAATACGACGGCAGATTTTGATTGGATAGTGATGCAGCAAATGCCTTCGTTACGATAATTGATTCTCCTGGACGGATTTCTGGCGTCAAAGCGAGTCTTACGCTGAATGGCTTCAGGCTAACACACCTGCTCTTATAGGACGTAAAGTCCAGATTCCGCGCCCATTCGAAGTTGAACGACGAATCTCAACTGAGCTCGGAAGAGAGCTGTACATCCCCTCCTCAAAGCTCAACCGGTCCTGCGTCGCCTTCGGTTCAACGTTTTCTGCATTTTGTTCGAGTCCTGATTCTACCGGTTCTCCAGAAGTTGAGGACGTAGGACAATTCACGGATGATTTGACATACGATTTGTTGTTTCTTGCAGATTTAAGGTCAGAGAAAGACATGGAAAGAAGGGCGGCTATGGTTGGACCGCGAGAAGATGACAGTTGCGGAGAGAAAGCGGCTCCCGGACCGATTCATACGATCATGTGACTAGCTCTGACGCCACTTCTAATTATTTATTGGAACCTAGCCGGCGAAATCTAGTCCCAAAAGTGATAAGTAGAGCGACCAGCACAAACACTATCATTCTATCCATGGATTACATAAATAAAAGCAGTCATATGAGCCGCCGGGCACACTATTCAAAGAGCTTATAGTCCAAAGAAGTACTAGTACCGTCCATTGAACGTTCTGAGTGAATCGCAGAGTGCAGTGAATCACACCGTACTGGCTCCCGCTTTTTCTCCGTGGCCAGCCTCCACAGTCTCCACAGTCTCAGTGCGCTTCCTCCAAAACATCCAAGTACGAATGATCGACTATGATATGAGGATGTCAGTTCAAAACCTATTCTAAATTTTAAAAAAAGTTGAACTACGCTCACATTATTGAGTCCCAGTAGTGGAACATCTGCACTACCCACTATTTTCTCCCGGAATGAGAACGAGGTTTGGCAAATCACACAATTATCTCACCGAGAGCGACGAATATGTTGAAATACCCGAAGCTATTATTTTCATTGGAGAGGACAAACAAGGCGCAGAGGCTGCAAAATATGTATGAATTCCTTTAGCCGTCAATGCATGGATGTCAAAGTAAAACACGGTACTGACGTTACGGAAAGAATGGAATTCAGGCTAAACCCTGCTAGACGAAGGAAAACACCGAAAGACACCCTACCATTCGAGGCTCGGTGGAGATCGGACGATGATTTCCGGCTCCGATAGAGAATCATCCCGGATTTCACTGCGATATAGGATAGAACCCGTTTAAATAATCCATATAGAAAAAGGTGAAGCGGTGACACGTACCCTCGCAAGTAACTGCGACTACCGCAAATAGCACTCCAAATACGGTCACAGTGATAGTCCTAAAAAAAAAGAAGTTAAGGAAAGTTGATTCGAGTTGTCCTGCTTCACTGTACCCTATGTGATTCGTGAAATGACAGTAAAAATGTTCCTCGTTCAAACGGACAATCTCTGGATTTGCGCCAGCGATCTTTGTGTGATATGTTTCTCCTTAGTCCGTGTTCTGATGTTGCAGGGGCAGTACTTACTATGAGTAGCATGACTGTGACCGCAAAAAAAAGAGCTACAATCCAAGCGGGAAGCTAGCGTGCCAAAACGTTGAGCTAGGATGAAGGTTAACAGCCTGTACGCATTTACCCATGGACTTTCGTGACTAATCCATCCAGTGTAATGCTTAGCGTAGTAAAGTACTGCGAGATGAAGCTGTGAAACTTGGTAAGTGCGAGCCATGCATGAACGAACAAATGGTCTCACTTGGAACGCAAATGTGCACACCGAACCCATCAACCTAGCAGGTTTCTTTAAGAAATTTTCCTCCTCTACGAAAAACACGAACGTTTGAATACGACACTTACCAGATAGGAGCTGAATAGATCAAGGCGCTTTGGGCCAAACATAATGTAAAGTTGGGTTGAGGTCCACTCTGAGCCCGCGCAATGGCTAAAAGAAGCATTGCGAGGTTATAAAATCCACTACTGGCCAGTACCATATACCACATCGATAAACGTGGGGTAGAACGCGCAGGTGGAAGGACAGAAGTAATGAGTATGACAAGGGCACCGACCAGGCCAAGACATTCCACAGCGTTGAAGGCGATAACTTGATCGACCACCATGCTGTAAATGACTGTTACAAAAAAAAAAAAGAATAGAATCGGGCGACTGCGCGTCCAGTAGGGGAAATAGAGAATCGAACGAAATGAGGGAGGAGTACAAAGAGTGCTTATGATGCAGAACGTTACTTAAAGCCTCCGAGTCGCTAGCACACACACACACACACGCACATACACACATGATCTAGAATGCTACAGATATCAGATCAGAAGTTGCAGATGAACACAACATGCTTACTACTGGAAAAGTGATGCGCTATCCCGCATTACTAGTGATGATCACTTGCACTGCTCCGAACTATGGCACGATATGGCACATCATATCTTTGTGGGTTATAAACTATAAGCCCACTTTTCTTGATCAGTAGACGAACAAGATGTACACTGAGCGGTACCGGGCTAGAACGTAAGTGACAAGTCTTCTTCCATCAAAGAAATGTTACTCGCTGGAGGAACCTTTCTAGAATCAAACATTGCGTGACACAGCACCGCCCATCTAAGTATTAAAGTAAGATTCATCAACTGTCCCCCTTCTGTGGGGGGGTCCTAAAACGCGAACAGTTCAATGGTTTCTCAAGAGGTAAAGATACATTGGGCATTGGGCACTACACTCGGAAATCACCTCAACCTTAACCCAGATTCCATCGAAGATCGACGACAAGAACATCAATTGTAAGAAAGACCTAGAACCTTCATGGACAAAAAAGACTATACATAACCGGCGATTCAAGCGGACACGATGGGAATGCACAGAACCTGGAGAATCAATCTCGATTAGCAAGGGGTAACGACGGTGGGACCGTATAACAAGATACAACGTACATCTCCCGGAACCAAGTTGTCGCACGCAGAATCAATCTGAGGATTCGCAGCTTCCAACTGGGCAATAGTGATATTGTACTCGGTAGCGATATCAATGCAGACGTCGCCGACATGAACCTCAAATTGCGAGCTGCAATTGGAAGGAACAGATGGGATACAAAGCTGTTGCCCGACTCCAAGATTATCGCAGTTCGCATCAACGGTCTAAAGGAGACTATTAGTCACTAAGATCGTGAAGACGGGCAAGAGAAGTTTCCGCACAGGATTGGCGGAAAGAAGAGCAGCGGTGGTGACATTAAACTTTTCAGCGATGTTGATGCAGACATCGCCGGAGACAACTGTGTAAAGCGCCTGGCACGAATCGCTTGCTTGAGCAAGAACTTTGGCACCTAGAATGGGTAGGTGATTGGTATTGGCTGTTAGCCTGTAATTTTATAAGATCTGAGAGCATTCCTTACCCATGATTGCACCAAGGGCAGTAATTGCGGTAATTGACAGATAAAAACGGGAAAACATGTTAACTGGCAGAGAATCGAGTAGAAAGTAAAGATCTCGGAGGCGCTGAGCACTGGAGGGAGTTTTAGAAGACAGCGGCTTTATAAGTACCCAATATTGAATGTTGAAGGCTCACAGAGCGAGTCATTGCGTCCATCGCACATCGATCTCACCCATGTCCGGAGAGACGCGGCGATCCCGTAAGGATGTCCAGCCATATGAAAGCTTGACTCCTTCGTTCAAAGTCGCCCAAAGCGTGCCAAGGTATATGAAATGAATAACACGGAATAAAAGCGAAAGAGTCAAGCGGTGAGAGAACACCGATGGCATCAGTTTTCGCCGAATCCGAGCGTGACCGTGTGGTTGAGTCATCTACCCATGTGACCCGGAGGGGCCTATCATGCCCGTTTGAGTGATTCGAGCCAACAAAAGCCGAGTCAAACGGTGAGCGAGCTCCGGTAGCGTTGGTTAGTTCTGTAGGAACTCTGAGTGTGACCTCAAGTTTAAGTCATGCTTTTTCAATGTCAAAATTCGGGAGGAAGGGACCTGGCGCTAGGAGAACATTGCATCGTATGCATATATCGGACCTCGTAGCAAGGCGTGACCTTGTTCCAAATAGTAGGGGATAGCACATCCGTCTTGGGCATCATCATCAAACATCACTCATTACCGACAACTATCAGCCCCAGGTAGCAACAAGGTGATGTTTAGACGTGTGCTACGAGGAGTCCATCCCGCCCTCGGTGAAGCTTCCATCTTACACGCATAGCAATTGGCGTCTTCATCCCTTCCCCCCCTCATCACACAAGACCCAATCACCGACCCTCCGAGGGATACCATGCGTCCACTTGTAGCGTGCATCGCCGGTAGAACTGATGATGCTGTCCCGAGGAAGGTGCACATTGCCATACGGCCCATCTTTAACGCGGTCGGTGCTCCCGAAGCTTCCAAATCCACATCGCCATTCTCGCCTCGGACCCGGTCAAACTGCATGACGCATCTGCCGCAAAAGCTGACGCGGATAATCCCGTCTCCGAATCTGCGGAGGACAAGAAGAGATATGCCCTCTCGCGGAGGGTAGAGATTAAGTATAGCTTGTCTTGCATGTAGTGGGACGTTCGCGTCGGAGCAAAGGTGAGCGGAGGAACAAAGTAGCTTGTGAATTTTATCAGGAAGTGGACACTTCAGAATATGTGACAGCGCGTCGGAGAGGGAGGTGGGAGGCATGTAGAGGAAGTGAAAGAATTGGGGTCATTTGAAGGATTGGCGGGGACACCAGAGCCAGTCGCCGTCCCATGACGCTCCTCGCTACTTTCCGAAGGGCCTTTGGACCTTTCGAAGAACATCACTTGGGTTATTCTTTTCCCGGCGTGGCCCAGTTCGAAATAAACCTCGATACAGAATTTCGCGACTTCGTCCGCCAAAGTGTCTGAAAGGCAAACGGAAGGGGGCAAAGAAAACGCTTGGGATAGGGGAGTTGTTCGGAGAGTTGGTCTGGCAAAATTTGACTAGGGAAATTACAGCGACTCGTTCAGGAGCTATAACTGCTCGTAGGCGAGGGGTTTAAGCGATGATGTGTCTACATAGTAACAGATCAGAAACAAGCTATCTCGTGCATTATGACGAACGCTCACCAGATTGCATGCTGGCATGCGGGGGAAAGTGACCATGACCACTGGAAATAAGACTCGCGGTTACTTTCCTCTTTTTATTCCGCACCCTGCGGCCAAAACAGCGCGTAGTGACCGTGGACATCGCCCATGGGAGCGATTTTTGTACCGAGCGCATTCGTCTGTGGAAAAGTGACGAGGCGAGAGATGTGACTGCAGATTTTAAGCCGAGGGCGAGGCAACGGATGCTTTGCATGAAGAGCGATTATCCTGAATAAAACTCACGTCAGAGCTAATCTCATGCGGAAATATCCTGTCAGCGTACCCGCCCTTATATACAGACGTCTTAATCCAGATTCATAGCCCATTTTTGACTGAACGACAAACCCCAACCAAACCTGAAAGACCTCTAGTCAAACATCATCCGGTGTAGGGTCGCTGTGCACTCGATGCTTTTCGCATTTTACTTGATTTTTTGAGAAGTAATTCTCACTCCGTAGAAGGCTTTCAGGATGTGAAAAATCTATGGGAAGCCGAGCATACATTTTTGTGTTTCTTGCGGGTTTTTACTGAGAAAAGGGTCGAAACACGAAAGAAGATGGCAGTCGCAGTCAGGCCCAGGAAATTCTGAGATGGGATCATGTGACGAGGGGAAAGCCAATGGGAATTTCGCAAATCCCGAACCTTTAAACTTTTTCGCTACTTACAACATCTCTACGTCGTTTGGAATCCAAATCGGAGCGCGGAGAGCGCTTTTTTTCCGCCACAATGTCCTACCAGGTGTATCCTTTGACCTTGCCACAAGTCAGAAGCAAGTCCTTTCAAGGTCATCATCCTAAAATTTCTCGTTATTACGCAGGAATCGACCGCCGAAAAAAGCACCCGATGCACACGAGGATTTTGTACAACGACATCTCCCTATGAGGGCGCAGGTCCCCAAGCTAAGAAAGTAGCGACAAGTACCTCATATAAAATACAACATCGATAGAACGAAATTGGAAATGAAAACAGCGAAAATCCTTTTACAAGTTTAGGTGAATCATTTGCGAAAAACCCTTTTGTCTAGACTTTGTAACACATTTGTAACCCAGGAACTTTGGATAACACAGAACAATCTTCCGACGGAAAATCAAACCCTCGTAATGTCACCTTTTCCAACCTGCTCGGCCTATGACTAGGCATGTGAGACGAACCAGAAGCAGTAACAAGACATTCCTCTGAACCAGAGTGCTGCCGAGATAGAATCATTTGGGTCAGCTGCGGAGGCAGGTAACCCATAAAAAGAGCCTGCACGCTCATCTCGAATTCGGCCAATTGTGGTAAAAGCCTAGAACCCACACTCTGTTCGACGACCAGAATACGCACTATATTTCCGAGTATTGACTGCTCCCGAGTAGAACCAGAAGAAATGCAAAGATAGGAAACTTGGGGAAAGAAAGACAAAAGTGCACGAAATCGTTTCGTGGCACCAAACGCTCCAGATTGAAAGTCTAAAGTCAACGATTTGAGCGAGAATCCAGTGGACTGACGTTGAAAACTACTGATCAGATTGAGGGACGCGTGGTTAAAACCTGACAGATGAAGATGAAGATGATCCAGGTTGGGCGCAGAAAAATGTTGCAGCAGATTGTAATGGCAACGATTTCCAGTGAGGCACTCGATCTTTATTTCGAGGTACTTCAGCAGGCGGAGAGTAATGGTCGTGCTTGGAACGTCAGCGGTGTCCCATCCAAAGTCGAGGTGCAAACTCTTCAGATCCTGACATTGGATTAAAGAGCGTAGATAGATGGTTGGACCAATGCCAGGGCTGGAAGAGACAATTTTTAATTTCTCCAAATTATGCAGAGGTATCGACAATCGTTCCAGGATGGATATCGCCTCGCGGTCGTCTATTTCGAGACGGCGCAGGCTGAGGGATCTACCGAATGCTTCCTGCCGTTGAGGGAGGCGAGCGTTCAAATCATCTTCATAAGAGCGGAATAAGAGATGAACCTCCTCCAGCATG
Organism: Collybiopsis confluens; assembly: GCA_013368555.1. Classification (NCBI taxonomy): domain Eukaryota; kingdom Fungi; phylum Basidiomycota; class Agaricomycetes; order Agaricales; family Omphalotaceae; genus Collybiopsis; species Collybiopsis confluens. The sequence continues at coordinate 35,574 of JAACJN010000152.1, read as the reverse complement.
GGCAGAGCATTCCGGGGTAGATGACAAACGGGAAGAAATGCCAGGATGTCTCCGACCAGATAGAGAGATCGAATCTGAGAGTGAAATTCCAGTATTTTTGAGACGACAATACACTCTCTGACAACACTATCCTGACCGCCCTCGTAAAGACTGAGTCTGAGGTCCAGCGGATGACCATGACTTCGCGACAACCATCTCTCCAACCACGCATCTTTCACCCAAATTTCCCTGCCAGACAGAGCGAATCTGGACCAAAGTGCAGGGGTGGCATCAACGACGTTCTTCCACGCGATTCCGACCGCCATGAGAATGCCAATGGATTTATTAAGATGACGGATTTCGGGGAAGAACCAGTCGCTTGTATAATCATTGTAGACTTTGGAATAACAGAAGAGGCAGAATATTTCGGAGAGAATTTCTGGTGGAATTCGGCGAATTGGAGCGAGAACATTATGGAGGAATGAGAGCTCGACGAGTTTCGAGGCCTTTTGGCGCTGCAACTCGGAGATTTTTGATTCGAGTCTCTCGATTTCGTCCTCAGCCTTGGATATCTTGATCTTTATCGAGACACGCTCGTTTTGATCTAGGAAGATCTGACCCTCGATACGCCTCTGAGCAGGCATGGAAATTTCGGAGGACGAACGGTCTATGGCCCCGTCACGAGACTTGCACGAACTTGTCCGCGGCCCGGGCTGGCACGGGACGACCGAACAAAAACCGCGACTGCGTTGTTCATCGATATTCGGATGTCAATGGGTTCACTTTCGAGTAGCGGTACCTCTGCGTCTAGCATTATTCATGGCTTTCCCGATAAGGATCTGCGTCAGGAGGGTCAGGACAATCCTGGTTACTTTCCGGCTCGACTGGGACAGTCCCTCGAAGCAGGCCGTTTTTGTATCGTACGAAAGTTAGGATGTCAGTATTCGAGTTTCTGGCTTGCAAAAGACAAAAAGTAAGCTTCAGTAGATTGTTACTATCTCTCTCTCTCTCTCTCTCTCTCTCATACAATCGTGATACTCCACTTTCAGGACAAATCAATTCGTCGCTCTCAAGATTCTCACCCCACTGCAGACGTCAGATGAAAAGAAACGATCAGACGAACTCAGAATGCTTCAAAATATTGCCACTGCGCAGCGTAGTCATCGTGGGTTCGAACATACCCTCACCTTATATGACTTGAGCAATCACTGGCGTTCGAGCTAGTATTATGGGGGAATACTATACTTGCTGGCGTACCTCCACTCACATACGTTGCCCATTGTTAACTGAACGATAAATCCCAGCTGAAAGTGGAAGACTGCTGGTGAAATATCGAGTCCTGGGGTCGCTATGCCTTCCAAGTTTTTTTGCATAGTGCTTGTTTTTTTAGGACTGAAGTCGTTGAGAATGTGGCGGGGAAGGAGCAATTGGCGAAACAAAGTACGATCATGTGACGCGCCTTATGATACCAAATTCACATAGCTGCGCACATTCGGGGGGCAGCAGTGTCATGCGCCGAGAATATCATCTGAGTCATGAGTGACTGGGAAGGAAAGAATGAGATGACATGGTTCATGGGCTATGTCCGTGGAGGCTTATGTCCCGATTAGGACATAAGCCATGACTCACCTAGGACATGATGACTTTTGTCATCATGTTGATTACGCTGTACCGAATATGGAAGTACCTTACATAGCCCCTGTACCCTTGTCGCCAACGTCGCCGTCATTCTATCTTCACACAATATAATGTCATCCAATTCAGGTTCATTCAACACCCAGAACTCACGTTCACGGACACATGGTGGCCGACGCGAAGGATCTGGTCGAAAGAAGAAGATGATTCAATTGAGCGTGCAATCTACCACAACCCCATCTGCTCACTCGGTACTTAAACCTCCCATTGCCGATGAAAATCCGCCTGGCCCAAGCACAAAGGTCCCACTATTCTTTGCTCCACGCGTCTCCCAAGGAAGTTCTCGACCTTTACCTCAGGAAACAAACAAAGCTTCCATATAACTACTGATTGTACCTCTGCGAGCGGTGAGTCTTTTGCATGCCGTGAATGGGACTATGGTACTTATTATATTATTTATTCAATATTAGGGTCATTGAATGAAGGCATGCACGAAGATGTCATCATGAACGAGACATATCAGCGTGTTGTCAACGAGTTGAATGAAGTGATGGATAATGATGAACATGCGGAGAGCAGAGTAGAAAATGGACGCGAAGTTGATGAAAGTATTTCGGATAATCTTGATGATGCCATGGAAATAAATGCCGAGGTTGCAGAAGAGGAAACACGACGTTCAGAGGTTCCGGAGTATTCGGTGACTCACCAGCAGTTGCTCAATTATCGAAATGGCCTACGAAAAGAGATAGAGCACTACGGAATGCCGAAGTGCTACAAGGACGGCCAGTTCTTTGTCTATCCCCCGCATCCTGTCTTTGCACTCCATAAAGCTACTATCCAGTCTGAGTCGCTCAGCCCCGATCCCCTCTGTCTTAGGCCTATCTTTGTTTGGCTCCCAGAACATTTACCGGGTCGTCCAGATCACTTCAAATGCAGATGTGGTATTAATTTGACCATGAATGGTAAGTATCGTTCCTCAGCGTATTGAATGTTCAGTTCAAACTTTTTATATTAGGATATAATGATAATCCTATTGCAAGACGAGTTCGCACATGCACAGGGACGGACTACTTCCTGTTCACCAATCGCTATATTTGTGATTCTCGCCGAGTAAATGGCCGGGGATGTGGGACTAGTTATCAGGGGAGTGATCCACATCTTTTGGATCAACTGCCGCGATGGGTTCAAGAAGCATTTCCTGGTCAGTAGACTTCTCGCTCAGAACATTGATCCTTGACTTATTCTCTTGGCATTTTGCCTGTAGCGTATCTGACAACTTGTGGCGCCGTAGATAAGCTAGTTGTTGATCAGATGAAACCGTGCTTTTCTGGCCGGTTTGGGCCTGAACCATTCTCGAAGATGCTCCACGAACTTCAGATGTTACAACACAGCCGAAGAGAGTTAATGTATCTTTCTGCTGCTGCCGCATATGGCCTTTCCGGTACACAGGTACCGCAATTTCCAGCCTTTGATGATCCAATGAAGTACAGTGGATCCTCTCCTTCTGTTCGATATCTCAAGTGCATTTGGACCGATTATCATGCAGGGGTAAAAATCTACCATGATCGCATTCAGGCATCACTATCAGGGTTCAAACTAGCCGGAGACCATACCTTTCGTGTAAGTGTACTGAACTAAATTACTGTATATAAATGGCTGAATATACCGTTACTGCAGATCATGAAAGCCCTCGCAAGACTCAAATCTGAACCAATATTTGCCGCTCTTTTTTCACTTGTAAATGAATGGGAAGAGATTCGTAAACAGGCTATGGGTCTTACAAAAGGCCTGTCAATTCTTCCCGAGATGTTTGAGGATGTAAAAACTGGACTGGAAGAACATGGCCATCAGCCGACAAATATATACTACTCGGATAATCCTTATGGTACGTTACATGCATTTTTGAATAGTATCAGCTCATGTACTGTGTCTTTAGCTGAGCGCGATTTTCATGAGCGTGTAATGAATTCTTTGAAAGAGAATGTCATCCACATTGCTCGTAACAGCGCTTTAGATGCCGAACAATGTCCCCCCTTTCCACTCCCTTCTCCTTCTCTGGTCGAGTTCTATAGCACATTTATGCATATCAATACTGCCTGCGAAAGTATTCTCGAGCTGCTTGAAGTACTGGATGCTACTCAAAGTCTTGTGATTGCACTCTCTACTAGTTACAACGTGCATAAATCACTTCATAGTATCCAGCTACGATTGTCAAAGAAAATCTTTGTTTTTGAAGTGAGTTTTATTTAAAACCTTTCGCATATATTATTGAGATTCCTCTTTAGATTTTAAATATCACACCTGGAAAAGTTCCGCCATGTTTGCGGTCAGTTCTGAACTCTCCACGTATCATCAAGGTTGGTCATGGGATTGTGCAGTCTATTATTCGCATCGCAAATGCACTCAATATCCCGGACCTGTTATCTATTGCAACTCAAAATCAGACTGGACCATTCCTCGACATTGGCCAACTCTCTCAACTCAAAGGAGCCGTTCAGTCCGCATATACACCTCTCAGCTCTCTAGTTTCCACGGTTCTCAAGCAGCGGTTGGTGGAGTTACCTGATATTTCATTTCCAGTTGGGACTGGTTTGCACCATTGGAGCCAGGCTTCAGCACTACATGTGGATAGTATTTGGCAGATATATCTGTCCCTGAAACAGTACAACTCCGTTGGTTTGCGCCTTGAACCCTCCCAGGTACGCATTGGTCAACTTGTTACCTTGGTCGCTTCACGTAAGGAGGTTGCCGAAGCGGTCATCACTGATCACAATGGCTATCTCGATGTGGTGATGGATGACAACAATACCACTACTCGACTGAAAATAACTCCAGCATACTCTCTTATCCTGATCACCAAAGTCCTTGTTCCGGGCTCGATTGTCAACAAACACAATCAGACAGTTCAGTGGATTTTGAGCATGGGAGAAAGGCTGTTGTTCAAACACGTACACTACGGACTCGATCTGCAGTACCACCTGTACCTCAGGATCTATCATCTACATCTCTCCTTGGAATACCTGCACCCACGCCTTCCAGTGATTCACAGTCGATTCTATCAATTGGACCATCGGAGCATCTTCTCAGTCATGTGCTATCTGTACCGCCGGAGGAGAATGAGGAAGCTGATACTTCATCTGAGGGGGATGGTCTTAATGAAAGCCAATTCAATGAGAATGAGGGAGATGAAGATGAAGACCATGATTTTTCAGACAATGAGGATGATTATGTGAGTGTAGTCACTGATTCAGATATTTATCTGTATTGCAGTTCTGACATGATCGGCACTTTACTAGCTGAGAGCAGATTATGGCGAAGACAACCCCGCACCTACATCTGAAGAACTAGTTGTGAATTCCATACATGATGCTCAAAATTTCCTCACTCAGCTACCAGAACTCGACAATCCCACATTTGCATCTCGCGTTCTTGACGATGCATTCCATTTTATGGATCGTCTATTGAGAACCCTTCCAAAAAAGCACTCAGCCTTCAAGGAATTCTCACACCAGTTCAGTGAAACTATATTTGTACGCGATGGAGATGATCTTCGAGCGGTGAAAGCGGTCCTGGAAAAGAAGGAGATCTCATGGGACTATGTTGTACGCGCAAAGAAGTCCTGGCTTAATCGTCACATCCGGCGCTATATTCCTCCTCCCGCTAAACTTGAAGCAGATCTGAAGCTTCTATTCGACAGTTTTCAGAATATAGTATGCAGCTCGGATCGGAAAAACGGCCGCGGTCGATTCTTTTCAAAAGAATCAATTCAGATTTCAACCCACCTCCTCGAATCTGTACACTGTGGTTTTCTCTCAGATCCACCCAGCATTCCACTCTACTACATTATAGGCTGGGACCGAGACAAGCTTCCCATATACCGCACCATACGTGGGACAAATTCCATTGAAGGTGGGGTCCACATGCTCATTCGGCGCATCTTTGGATCATTGAAAGCATCCCCGGAACTTGCGGTGGCTCTACTCAGCAATTGGACGTTGCGAAGGAATCAGCGAGTAGGTCATTTCAACCGGACAGGAAAAAAATGGACAAACCATTTCGACATCTGGCTTCTCGATGAGATCACTGAGCATGCCATCTATCTTAACATTCTCCCATCTTTCCGCATCCCTCGCATGCTTGCTACACGTATCGCAACTTCCGAATCATTCGGCATCATTCCCATACCAGCTGCGCTTGCAAAGGAATACCACATCACCTCATTGCCAGCGCGACGCCTTGAAGGGCTGCCCCATCACCGTGACACTCCCGTTCATCTGCTTACTCGACTCTCAACAAGAATCACTAACCCTTACCGCTACCTCCAGCTTATTCAGCGTACGGTGTTCCCTGTCATACCGGTTCACACCCGAAAGGAGTTTGCTGAGTTCAAGCATTTGGTAGTGTCGGATAATATCCGTAGCAACTCCACGAACGTCCCAGTCAGCCAAGCCTGGAAGGGAGTCAACTATATCAAGTTTGCAAAAATATGGAATATACTTGTTGATGCCCAGGACGCTACACATACCGATCCCAATGAACGACTCTACTACAAACTTCCGGAACAGCTTCTCCGACATCACAAGAAGGTTCTTGACTGGCAGGCATCTCGAGCAACAATGCTTGATGGCTCAAATGCCGCCCTGGTCCAAGACCACTCAGCCCTTCTTCACGACCCAAAGCGACTTGCCGTCGTCCTTCCGGCAGTTACACTAGATGATTCAAAAATACGTCCCGACCCTACAGTAGATGGTAAGTATAAAATTCCAACCTCAAGATACAAATGCTTACCTTGCATGCCGTCTTCAGGTATTCGTGGCCTTGACCTGCAGTCATTCAACCCAATGGCTCTGATACAGCAGGACAGCGCCGGAAACACCTACTCCGACTCGCAATTCATCATTGCAAAAACTGTAGCACGAGCCGAAGATGATTCGTCGGACCCAGTTAGTGTTGTGGCCAGTACCGAGCCAAATCTACCCAGGGTAGGAACACAAACCACTGCTGGTACAGCCGTCAATCATCAGCGGGGTATGGCCACTGCGCAGACTCAACTCACATTTGCGGGTGTCAACACATCCAAGCAACCTCCTTCAAAAAAAAGACGGCTTGATGACAGAGAAAATGGGCGGTCTTCACGCGAATGTGCAGTTTGCACATATTATCACTGCATCCGTGCTTCAGAATGTAGTGGAAGAGGTGGCCGAAAGTTGTGTTATACTGGAGTGTGCAAGCATGAGGACATTGGCGGCTCCCGTGTGCGTCGTCGTTAATTTATATGTTTGATACTTGGTATGTATATGTAGAATTGAAAAGTGTTATGGCCGAACTCCCTCCAGGGCACTCAGAAGCCGAAGTACTGCAGAACAACATTATTGCAATGGCAGACAATGAGGGCAACTGCTGTACTACGGCCGAGGACCAGCTGGTAGGAATGCAGTAGCAGGCTAGGGATATGGGGAGCGGGGTAAAGGATCGTTAGTATGATGGCCAAAGAAAAATGAATAAAAGCGCACCTGATTTCCATCACCTTTGACACTTGTATTTGAGAACCATGTGGGTAGAATGACCTTGAGCAGCGAGAGAGGAAAGTGGTAGGGAAAAGCAGGAAAGGGATAGTGGTGGGGGGAGGAAGTCAACGAAGGCACGCCCTGTTGACGCGCCGTACCCAAATTGACAGGTGTGCTGACTCTTAGTCAAATCCTTTCATGTCATCTTGAAAATCATTGGCCGAGGCTTATCCTCAATGGAGCAGGCAGATAAGCCCGGCACACTTGAAAACAAATCCAGCTGCCGTATATGGTCTTGATTTCCCTTACGCCATTCAAATGCTGTTGCCGTAAAAAACAGAGATTTCCGGCAAAAAAAATGTATCACACGGTCAATAATAATAACAATAATCTCTCCCTTTTCTCTCTTTTTTCTCTCTCTTCGCAACTTGAAAAAACTTGAAAAACACTGGATCTCCACAGACATAGCCCATAAGCCGATGACATTTGCCGCTTGGCCATCGAACAAACGGACCACGGGCCGAGTTCTCCGGTGATGCGGACCTTGAAAACATGTGACCCAGACGGTTTGACTCACACTGCGATGTCAACGTTGTCAACGATGGTCGCTCGGGTTGTTGAACGTTGATGCATGGCACCTCACTTTTCCGTCATATAGCGGCGGCGGCATATAGCCATATTTTATAGCTATCCGCTGCGTTAGCTCCTCAAACTGGAGGATCCTTCTACGAAAACCTTCGGCTCACTTAATTGAGCCTTCCCTTGAACGCGTTGCGTTCGACTGCCGTGGCGTCTGGCGTGGGCACAATTTTGTGCCTCGAGGTATAAATCCTGGTACTGAGGACGGTGCGTTCCGTGAGCTTCATACGTTTTGCCTTTATCATGACTTATACAAACTCAGACGTACCCCTTACCCGGATTCTTACCCCGCCCGAAACTACAATGTAACTTAAACCTAGGTCAAGAACTCCCGGGGATATTGTCTACGGTACAACTTGGCTGGGAAAACGAGTCAAACAGTATTTTGCGAGTCATTTCCGTTAGCGTCCTCAACGCATTGACAGTTGACAACGACAGATCCACTGACTTTTTAGATAGATCTCCAAATCTTGTAACCGCATCTAATTAACCTTGGCCAATTTCTGTTATCGTTTTCGCGATTTTGGACAGCTCAAAACTGCCTGCCTTGCCAGGCTCCTTCAAATACTCCGTCGGAACGGGCACCTTTCTTTCGTCTTGACCACCACATCTACGGACAATGGAAGCATATCGTCAGCAACAGCATCTGCGCTGGCCTTCAGACGACAAACTTGCGCCAAAGAAATCTTTGACGGCTATATCCAGCGGCTTCTCTTCCTTGTTTCCAGGATCCAAATTATTCCCTTCGTGCTTTCTCGCCTCGACCGACGTTTCAACGATCCACGGAAACGTCTCTGATACAGCAAAACGTTTCGTGGTAGACTTTTTGGAGCATCATTACTTCCGTGACGCCAACGAAGAAACATTTGGACATGACGTTGGACGGAGGCTGAGACTGATAAGTATGAATGTCTGGGATGCATCGAGTCGTGGGGTATCGAACGGATCCCACGTTCGTATTCCAGGTCGGGCTACTGAAGCTCAAACCGTTTTCGAGATTACCGTCACACAGGGTGAGTAGTTTGACCATTCAGTAAGATCTGAAGCCAAAGATAGCTAGCTTACTTCGCATTTTGCAGATATGTGTAATCAGTTTGATACTCTGGATGGATCCTGCGCGTGCTACATCGTCGATCCGTAAGTTGCCTCTTCCATCCGCTTTTCTTTCAATACCTTGTGCGCGATCTCGCAGCGGGTGTTTCCGTATGTTCTGTTCAGTTTAGATCCTGGAGTGTTTTTTCAGAATCTTCTGAGAAGATCGGAAGAAGATCTGGCTATTCTGTTTTTTTTGGACCTCCATCTCTGCGAATCTCCGCATGAGTCGAACGTGCTGTCCTGTTATGTTATCCTCCATTTTTAGTGCTCTTTACAAGAGCCACTCTTACTCCCTTTTTCCTCGGTTCCCTAGGGTTTCCATCTTTGCTCCTCATTCTCTCCCTGCTCGATCCATGATGAACCTAACTTTCTTTTGGGATCTAGATGTTCAATGTCGGCTATTGCTGTACTAGGCGCCGCAATGGGTGTCAATTCCACGGGCGTTTCTCAGAGCTTAAACTTGGTATGGCATCAACCGGCGAAGATGTGAGTTTGATTTTTTTTTGTTGCTCCAGCGACTGTCTATCCTCCTTCCGCGTCGCGATCGTCCTTCTTCACTCTTACTCACGTCAATTCACCTCGATTTTCTTGTAGAGGAACCCGATTAAACGTCGTATCAACATCAATGTACACCGAGGGTTGGATAAGAACTGCCAGAGTCGAGGTGAGTTTCCTCTCCGAACTTGAAGTATATACTCAACTCTACCGCTACTCTTCTTTAAACGCATGTAGATATTTGAAGCTGAAACAGAAAACCTTTATGTTTCTGCTGTATACTCGACGAGATGTCGTCCTACTCCACGGCCTGAGCCGAAGCTATGAGCTTCTTGTATTTTTATCTAAAGGAATTGTTCTTCCGTTCCCTAATTTTCCTACTTATCCTCCCCGAATCTCAGCTTGTTGCCCCATAGTTCCGCCTCATATGCGTTATCATCCAACCAAGTACCAGTATGTCTCTTCCTTGCTCATGTACGGCTTTTCAAAGCTTCAACCTTGATCGTGTCTGTCTACCGCATTTCTATATATATTTCCCTACTAATTACGCCATTCACGATGATCTATAAATCTATATCTTTCCAGACGCAATCATGGGAAGTAACTTGGGCTACGTACTATGCTACGTAGTTGGGTAGTGCGGACAGGTTACATATTGAACAGCAAGAGACGACAACTCTGTTGTTAGGCCATCAGCTGGAGTAGCGATAGAGCATGATGATAAAACGAAGAAACATAAAACAAACAAGATAACACGACACGCCGTCGAGTTAGCTATCGGCGCTTGCTTTTACTTATCTTATCAGGTTTCAAATCTGCCGACGGCAGTCTCGATCGAGCGTCTAATTTGTTGGATCGCGACCACAAGATTTTACAAGACCTCGTCCTCTTCCTTCAGTTCTGTTTCTGTAACATTCACGACATCAACACCTTACCCATTACCTTCACAAAAATACATGCTCAAAATATCCTGGTGTTAGACCAAACAACTCAAGTTGCTCAGTGTGATGCCGAACCTCGTTGGCGTCAACGCTGGCACTGGCGCGTGAGGGGAGACAAAGCCGTTTGTTGCTTGGAGTTCTTATATCCTGTAGAGAGTTGTAGCAGGCCAATCGTGGCGACAAGGGTGTTCTTTCCGCTTTTTATTTTGTAGTGTTCAACTCTTCAAACAGTACATCACCCCCCTAAGATCTCAAGGTATCAAAGTTGGCGCTCAAGCGCTCGGTATTGGCTGGGGGATGTCACGCTGTAAGCATTACATTGAACCAGACGTCACGCGGTCAAGGCACCATGTTCACAACCTCCACCATCACCACCATAAACATACAATCCAAATATGTCGCATTATACCAAGCAGACTCTCCTTCCCTTACCTCCACTAAAATCAAAGCCTCAGAGGTCATTCAGATACTGGGAGTTTTCCTGGATCGAAGACTTACATTCGCTCAACATGTTCGCAAGCTAACAGACCGAGCAAAAGAGGCCGTGGCCGCATCCAGAATGCTAGCGAACACAGTCCGAGGCCTATCCCAAAGACACCTACGCACCCTCTACCGCACCTGAATCTTACCAGTGATGACATACGCCAGCCCAGTGTGGTGGACTGGAAAGAAGAACCACGCCAAATTGCTGACAGCGGTCCAGAATATAGCGCTACGGCACATCTGTGCAGCGTTCCGGACCACACCAATATATGCTCTCGAGATAGACGCGGCCATTCCCCCCATCACCGTCACCCTCGACCACGCTAGCGCCCGATACGCAGATCGCCTTCACCGCCTCTCACAGAACCACCCCGTTATCCAGAGGCTGCCTGAATGGCATGAAGACAGCAACATTAGAGTCACCATCCCCCTACCATCGTACACTAAAAGGAAAAAACAACCTGTTAAGAAGAATACACTGGACAATCTGAGAAGACAAACCTACAACCCACGCGAAGGCGAACGAATCCAGCCCTTTACAACCCCTCCTTGGCGTCGAACAGCCGAATCCTGGAACGGAAGACTGAAGATAGTAGGAATGGAGGGTAGGGAGAAAGAAAAAGCAGCGGAAGAACACAATCAACGGATGGCAATCATTAAAGAAACCCAGTCTCACCTGGCAGTGTACTCGGATGGCTCACAGCAAAAGCGAGAGGGCCAGCTGATCACCGGGTATGGGTTCGCCGAATACAGAAACGGGAAGGACTCGGAGGTATTTTTGATAGAAGGAGGAATGGGGACAACGGCCGAAGTGTACGACGCAGAGATGGCAGGCCTGTCACATGGCGCAGCCAAAGCTGTTCAGCACGCAATCGAAAACCCTAACCCTACTCCGATCCACCACCTCATCTTCTTCGCCGACAACTCGTCAGCCATCACAACCATATACGACCAAAAACCAGTCGCAGCGTGTCAGGGTTACGCCCAGAGGTTCCGCAGGTCTATCGAGACTTTCCTGGAGGCAGACCCCCGAAATACCGTCAAACTCCGCTGGTGCCCCGGGCACAAAGGAATAGAAGGCAACAAAAGGGCAGATAAACTAGCCAAAGCAGGCAGCGAAAGATGGGCACCTACCTTCTATACATACACCAATGCGCGACGCCGATCGAAAGCAAAAGCCCTGGCTAAATGGCGCAAACTGCATGCACAGCGACAACCGAGAGGAGGGTTTTCCCAAGCCAACGGCCTCATTCCAAGGTGGAAACCGCGCAATCACTTCAACAACACCAAACGAGAAATATACGGACGCCTCATCCAATGCCGCACACGCCATGGATTCATCGGCGAATATTACGCCCAATTCGTTCCCTCCAAAAGTGTGCAATGCCAATGCGGACATTGTTTCCAAACCCGTGAACATATCTTACAGTCATGCAAGACCTACAACGACCACCGACACATATTATGGGACGCCTCCGATGATCTGAATCTGGAGGAGCTACTGGGAACAGAAGAAGGAATCGAAGCAGTAGCCGAGTTTATTAAGACTAGCGGAGCGTTCAGCAAAACAGGCAGAACCAGGCAGGATACCAAAGAACCAGAACCTGACGAAGAACCGGGGGAAGTGGACAAAGAAGAGGAAATAGACGAAGAAGACGGCAGAATAGCGGCGGAGGCCAGCGACGAGGAAGACTAAACAAACCTAGTGCGATCATACCCATAAACGAGCTCACCAGTTCACATACTGGCTTCTTCTCCATTCTCATTCTCTTTTAATTCCCCATGCTCTCTCATATGCTTTATAGGTTTCACGAAAACTTTCTAATACGTACCAAGCCCTTCATAACTGTAGCTCAACCCCTTCACTTATTCGCACCTTCGAACACAAACAATCACTCTACGATAACAGTTGAGATGTAATGATTTCAGTAGCACCTTTACGATACAAACCAACACTACTATTGGGTACCCAGTACCTGGCCACTTAAGTGTATTTAAGGTGTTGTATTTGAAGGGAAAGAATTTGTACAATGTAGGAGGTCTTAGACTGTGTGCGGGCATCCTGTGAACGGATTGAGCCCTTACTTGCCTAAATTTGCAGGGAGATGGTGGCAGGGTGAATATTTTACGGAGGTGAACCCAAATCCGGCATTCAATGGGGAAGTAGGCCACCTCGTAAATTGGGGCTCTGTGCGTTGTGAAGTCCCTCAATGTGCAATAAATATTCTCAATGAGCCCATATATTCTCAGTATATTATACTCAATACACCGTATACATTGAGAGCATGAAGAAAAAAATGGTGCCAAACCGTAGGGCGTGGGAAATTTGCCAAATTTGGAGCAATATGAGGGAGCGAATGACGGCAATGGTCCATAACCTGGAAAAGATAGCTCATATGAGTGTTGATTATGGATTTCAGATGTAACACAACGCACTGGTACCCTTCCATCAATGAATAGTCCCCATTGTAAGTCTGCAGCCAGCAAGTTTTGATGATGATGTATTTTGTGAAATTGGAATGGTCGAAAGCGTTCCCGAGGTGGTGAAAAAAACAGTAAAATTCTGTAACAATTCAGAGAGCATTCAGTAACTTTGGGAATTGCTGTCCCAAAGTTTGAAGAAGTTCCGGCGATGCATCACCAAGATACGCCGACCTGGTTCTGATTGTACCGCCAAGAGCAACACTGAGCTTTGTTGTGTGCCACGGGCTCTATGAGGGTAGAGGTTTAATAGAAAGAGGGCTATATGGCACTTTACATGCAATATGAAGACTTGGTACATGCTGGACTGGCGAAAAAGAGGGACCCGGATGATACAGAGTGAGATGCTGCCAGAGAATTAGCAAAATGACGTAATCTTGCCAAGTATTCCGAACAATTCATTCACCAAACGCGGTCCCTGCACCCGACCGCCGCCAAATTGATTTCTGAGGACTATTCGATGCTGCTTTACATTATTTACCTATTTTACCTTACCCAGAATCGATCTGACAAGCTCCAGAAGCCGAATGACCAGCTTCCCAGGGTGGCCAGCTTCTAGGTATCCAATAGTACACACTTTTACTACTCCTTGTAACTACGTACTTGTACCTAGTTTCCCGCTCTTGGCTCCGTCATGGTGGCCTGCGGCGGTTAAAATTAAATCTCTCTCTCTCTCTCCTTCCCTTACCTCTCCAACCTATCAATATTTCAATTACGTTCAATTTAACGGCCAAAAAACTCTGGAGACATTCAGTGAGGAAGCGAGAGCAATCTTTACCCCTTCCATAGCTGGCGGCGCCTTGCATTTCTTCAAGGTGCGAGTATCACCCTTTTCACCCTACATTTTCCCATACTTTCTTTACAGCTTAAAGCACCGATTGAGATAGCCAGCATCGATGAAATTGACGCAAAATGTAGCCCGTTTTGCAGTTATGCGAAACTCGGCAGTGTCGGTGTCAGATTGAGCGACAATGAAGTCCTCGACTTTGGACCAGCAGATGCGATTGAGAGGCTGTCGGTGTCAATGATCATCGTGTGTAAGCCCATTTCTTCTTATTTTTAGAACCACTTCCCTCATGTTTTACCAGGGACTCCGCCTTTGGATCCTTCTCAGGTAGCTACTAGACCGTTGACTTCATCTGAAGAGCATCCCGATGGTAGGTTTTCTTTACTTGTATTACCTACTAGTAGTTTCTATCCCTCCGCAGCTCGCGAAGCTATTGCGCGAACGGCGCAGGGCAGACCGTCGCCATCCACTGGAGCGAAAAGCTCTGAACTATTGACTGCTCAAGATATGCGACATCTTGACGCCGCTTATAATGACCGTCCTCCTGAACTCAGACCACCTCCTCTTTCCATCTACCATCCTGTGTTCTCCAAATTTCGACAAGATATGACCACCCCGACCGAAACGTTACATTTCACGGTAGACGAGATCGATCGCGCTTCAAGATTTATTGATGTGTCGCTTCGACATTACCCCAACAAACATGCTCGACAGGAAGCCCTAGAAAACCTCCCGATCATCAACGGAGAGTATTGGCAAACCCAAAAAATTTTGATCAATGCCACTTCAGTCGAGCCTGATGGCGGCAGTAAGGTTCGCTCGAAAATTGGCTCAGACTACGGCCCTTACACATACTCGTCCATCGCGGAGCTCAAGAACGGTGGTGGTGACGGAGGTTCTGACCCCGTGGATCAAGTGTTGTATGACTACATCAAGATACTGTCCTCTCACCAGGTACGTTCGTTGGTTGCATTCAGACGAAACTCTGACTGAATTTGCTGAAGTACAAGCCTATTCGTCTCGTATCATGCTGTCCCGCATTCCTAATAGGCCTGTCCGGTCATAACTTGGCCGTCTGGGGAGGTGTATTCGCAGACCGCTTCTTCTTCGAACGTCTCACTCTAATGTATGTTGGTCCTCAAACTCCACCAGCCTCGGCATCTCCGCTTGAAGGGCGCTGTGACATGGAAATCGGGATTAGAGAAGTGGCTAAACTGCTACGAACTCTCCGCACTTGTATCGAAATTCTGAACGACCACTCCGGCTTGCTGTCCCCTCTCTCTCCTCTGACTCCCTCTGCCTCAACTCGCGCAAACCGGCCAACGCACGGTACTGGTGTGGCACCCCCTCCATCACCCACACTTCCTTGCAATTCTTTTGATCCTTCTCGGTTTGTCCACTGGAAATCATTCAACGTGGAAGGAGAACAATATACTCTCGTTTATCATCAGCGCCTTACCCTCTGGATGGAGAAGACCGTCTTTCGAGCTGTCATGACTGCCGATTCCAATCCCAAGAAGGAAGATGTCGTGGTCAAATTTGCGCACCGGTATGGCGAGGTCGGTCATCGTCTTCTGGCCGAAGCCGGCCTTGCACCTCGCCTCTATTACTGTGCCTTTGAAAAATCTGTTGGAATGTGGGTGGTGGTCATGCAATATGTTCCTGGTCGTATCTGCCATGGCCCGCTCCTAGAAAGTGAGGGAAGTTCTCTCCAGCAAGCGATCAATCTACTTCACGCTCAAAATTTGGTTTTCGGAGACCTTCGGGAACCCAATGTCATTATTTCCAAGCCGAAAAGGAGCGTTTGTCTGGTTGACTTTGAGTGGTGTGGTTCTTGCGAAGATACTCAAGGGAGAGGTCGGGTGCGCTATCCGACGAATATTTCGATGAATTCTGAAAACGGATGGGCAGAAGGAGTGGGGCCAGATTGTGTGATCGAGAAAGAGCATGATATCCATCGTTTAACTTGGATGTGTTCGTTATAACACACATCAGAATTGTCCTCATTCTCCCATTCTAGATAAGATACCGAATGTCGGTCGGGTTGAGGCTCAAGAATTACAATGATCTGCTTCTCATGCGAATTCTCCTGGTTCTGTCCTTGAAAGGGTCACTCTCCATGCATCTCCCGTGAATAGATGGAGTTGAGGATAACAGATGCCGCTCTGGATGTTCTGATGCGGCAACACCAAGAACCAACTGCTACTGGAGTTGTTACATCACAGCCGAAGCGCAACGGAAATTCACGAAAAAGAATCATGTAGATCCTGGGACTTTGGTCATCGCTGACGTGACGTATGTACCCAGTACCAACATTTCCCGCTTCGAAGGCCTGCGCAGCCTGTCTCTTACCCCGTTCTTCAAAGCTGATAGAGCAAGAGCAACAAATTCCCGACCGATATTTCTCTCTTCAGTTTGAATCAACTGGACACCCTGCGTTTGAGCCTTAAATCGGCAGCCATGTTGGAGTGGTTCCAAATATCTGGATGGACTCCAAGACTTACGACATTGGATATCACTTTGTATTGACATTATTACCACAAGGGAAGGAATGAAGGACATCAGAGACAATCCGATGATCTCTCGTTGATGAAAAGGGTAAGTTTTTATGCCTCAAAATCGTAAATGAAGACCTACCCTTCTTCTAGAGCAAATACGTCCGATTCGGTACCCCACATCCCAACGCCTTTCGTCTCCACCTCGAAAGCTCAGAGACACCACCAAAATTCACGCGACAGACGGCGTCAATGACACCGAGCCACTCCCACAGCCTGATCTATTAAACCTCACCCTACCCAGGTTAACATTCCACCAGCGAAATTGATCGACCCGTTCAATCGATCTCGTTTGGTCACCCTTCCCTCCTCTGGGCTGCCTGCTGCCTCAGCATCACCCTCAAGACAGAGCAATACCGTGATATTGTAATTTGAAACTTACCCTTCTTTTACACAGAACATACGCTCGACTATGACAAAAAAACCTACAGTTAAATCCCACCAAAGTGCAGGGGTGGCATCAACGACGTTCTTCCACGCGATTCCGGCCGCCATGAGAATGCCAATGGATTTATTAAGATGACGGATTTCCGGGAAAAACCAATCGCTTGTATAATCATTGTAGACTTTGAAATGACAGAAGAGGCAGAATATTTCGGAGAGAATTTCTGGAGTAATTCGGCGGATTGGAGCGAGAACATAATCTCGGAATGAGAGCTCGATGAGCTTCGAGGCCTTTTTGCGCTGCAACTCGGAGATTTTTGCTTCGAGGCTCTCGATTTCGTCCCCGGCCTTGGATATATTGATCTTTATCGAGACACGCTCGTTTTTATCTAGGAAGATCCGACCCTCGATACGCCTTTGAGCAGGCATGGGAATTTCGGAGGACGAACGGTCTACGGCCCCGTCACGAGATATGCACGAACTTTCCGCTTCCCGGGCCGGCACGGGGCGACCGAACGGTTTGTTCAAAACCGCGACCGCGTTGTTCATCGATATTCGGATGTCAGTGGGTTCGCTTTCGAGTAGCGGCACCTCTGCGTCTAGCATTATTCATGGCTTTCCCGAAGAGGATCTGCGTCAGGAGCGTCAGGACAATCCTGGTTACTTTCCGGCTCGACTTGGACAGTCCCTCGAAGCAGGCCGTTTTTGTATCGTACGAAAGTTAGGATGGGGCCAGTATTCGAGTGTATGGCTTGCAAAAGACAAAAAGTAAGCTTCAGCAGTTTGTTACTCTCTCTCTCTCTCTCTCTCTCTCTCTCTCTCATACAATCGTGATACTCTACTTCCAGGCAAAATCAATTTGTCGCTCTCAAGATTCTCACATGCGAATCAACCAAAGCTCTGCAGACATCAGATAAAAAGAAACGCTCGGACGAACTCGAAATGCTTCAAAAGATTTCCACTGCGCAGCGTAGTCATCGTGGCTTCGAACATACCCTCACCTTATATGACTCGTTCGAATTTCAAGGACCTCACGGCCGACACCTGTGTCTTGTTATAGAGGTTCTTGGTCATAGCGTAGACTACATCCGTCACTTGAGCGATGCTGGCGATCTCCGTCTATCTATGGCCCTGACGAAGCGCGTCACAAAGCAAATCCTATGCGGTCTCGAGTACCTGCATGATGTTTGCGAAATTGTACATACTGGTATGTGACACCGAAACAGTCTAAAGAATGTTACAAGATCGTTTTGTGTTGCAGATATCAAACATGATAACATCCTCTTTCGTCTTTCCGATGTTAACACTGTAGTGGCTCATGCACTCACTGCTGAACCGTCCGTTTCGTATAGTGCTGACACAGAAGTCATTACTCCGGTTGTTCCCGTTGTTTCTCAGCCTCTTCCCCTCTCGCTCGAGGATACAGTGCCTACCGCACATCTCAAGGCCGTACTCACCGACGTCGGTCACTGTGGGTTGTTTTTCTCGTGGTCGGTATCAGAGGAAGCTTAGCTCACCGCCTTGTTTTTAGCCCATTGGCAGGACCACCATTTCCAGGAATTAATTCAGCCGGCTGCGCTTAGATCACCAGAGGTAATTCTCGGTTACCCTTGGGGAACATCTACAGATATCTGGAACCTGGGTTGTCTAGTGAGATATCTTTTTTCTTATCTTTACGACATTCAACATTATAGTTGCAAACCCACCAGGTTACAGAGTTTCTTATAGGCTTCTGGCTCTTTGAGTTCCGCGCTCATGGTGACAAGTGGAATGCAGAAGAAGATCATCTGGCGAGGATGACGGAAGCTCTCGGGACCAAATTTGACACAGTTTTCCTTTCCAAGTGCCAAAATAGCCAAAAGTTCTTCACTTCGAGTGGTAGGTCATGGAACAGCTATTCCATATGTGTCTCTTTTTTACTAGGCATGTAACAGGGTGTTGGAGAAATTTCACGTCCCATGAAGAACCTACTTGGCTGCTGGAGAAGCTTCTTGCAGAGTTTGCATCCGTTGACCTAGGAGAAGACGAGATAATAGCTGCAGGGAAGTTTCTACGAAAATGCTTGCGAATAATTCCAGAGGAACGAGCGAGTGCACGAGAACTGCTTCGAGACCCTTGGCTTGCTGATGTGTTCCTGTAGATTGATGATGTGCTCAATCTTGTGTCATATGTTGAGCAGTCATCGCGATGTTACATCAATACTCGACTGTCAAATTCCATCTTTTACCCTGTCCTTTGGCTCTTCTAGCAGGACTGTCTGCCTATTACTGCAGTATATCGTTTTCAAATCTCGGGATCCGACTTTTGTCGGAACACACTGTCCCTGAGACTGATTAAGAAAGCCGGCGACAATGAGAATGACGATGTACGTCTTTTTAGCTCTTTATTCCCAGCGGACGTCGGTCGCCTGGATACATTTCCAACAGCTTTCCAACAGCTTTTGCATCTCCAACGGCTTTGCAACGGATAAATTTATGCACACAATTCTCAAACTGCTATCAATACATCTGTACGTCTGAGTTTGGATTCTCGTCGTATCGATGGATATGGTCCACCCAACTACTGACCTTCATCAGTGATTTACTGATTTCTCAAGGTGTGTAGAGACGGCAGAGACGTATATAGATTAGAATGTTCGGTGAAGTAAAATTGTAGGGCAGTCCCCCTTCAAAATTATTGCTCAAAGCTGCAGTACAGGTCGATGTCTAGCACTGTGGGGTATGTGGATTTTTGCCGTCAAATTCTTCTTTGACATTTGGTTAGGTACTCATTCCAGCCGCACAATTCACAGTCTTCTTATGTGTTGGTTTCTACCATCGAAACCAGTGAATACGATTCACCCGCAGTAAACAAAGTCAGCTCTGCGGTGAGCGAGAAAGAAAGGGAAGATGGGCACTTGAAGGGAGATATCTTGGATTCTCATACAACTTTACTTGACGCGGAAGATGGAAATTTAGACGGATCTCGGTCCCGCTTAGTCCAGTATTGCATCAGACAGACCATCAGGAGTGTCAAATCCCGATTGCCAACAGGCTGGCGATTTGGAGCGTGGTTTGCAATGTTCCAGGCTTCTTTTGTTCTTCTTATTAACATCACCATCCTGATCTTGAGCGCAATTTATACGGGGGGTGTTATTGGGGTAGCCTTTGAAGGAAATTGCGACACGGTGGAACGCTACTCGATCGGCATACATCTTATTATCAATGTTCTCAGCACGGCGTTGCTTGGAGCTAGTAACTACACAATGCAGATCCTGTGTGCTCCCACTCGAGCCGATATTGACAGAGCACACGAAAAAGGAATCTGGCTCGACATTGGGTTACAGAGCTTCCGCAATCTCAGGTACACAAGCCGCCAAAAACAAATGTTGTGGGCCGCCCTTTTTATATCTTCAATTCCTCTCCATCTTTTGTGAGTATGTTAATCCATCTTATGACTTACTCTAACGTTTAACACCTTTATTAAAGCTACAATTCTTCTTTTTTTTTGACCTTAAATGCTAATGGGTATCTTGTTTCGCCTGCCAGTGGACCAGACTTACAGACTCTGGTTCCCTATGCGGACGGTAGGTATGCCTGGAATTGCGGATGGCCAGCTTGTCCGGCCGGTACTTCAGAGTTGATACTTCCTCTGTGGGACGTTCTCCTTCCGGCTGATTGCATCAAGGCTTACGCCACTGACTTTGTCTCTGATCGAGGTTCAGTAGTGGTTGTTGCCGGAGCATACGATGGGGCCTCGCTGCTCTCTCCGTTTCTCCATGACCCATTCTTTGGAGTCGTCGAAGGGGTAGACGGTGATCCCTTTGCGTGGATTTGTTCTGGCATGACCAACTTCGGAAAGGAAGGGGGACCCGAACTCTGTTCAGTTGCGTGGAAAAGTATCGACCCCTCGGACTGGAACTACGGGCCGGACGCTTTGAAGGTCAATTACTGTATCAGCCAGCCAATTGTTCCAAAATGTCAGCTAAATTTCAATCTACCGTTGTTGGCTGTGGTCATCGCTTTCAACATTATTAAAGTCATATGCATGACTTATTCTGCTATCAAGATCAGGGACAACCCACTGGTCACCATTGGAGATGGTATTGCTTCCTTCGTGAGCAATCCTGATATTCATACCCGTGACATGTGTTTGGCTGGTAGTGATTTCTTCAATGGTCGAACAATTGGCGAGACTTTATGTCTCGAGTACCAGCCGCGAAGGATCCGATGGTTGCATGCAGCTAGCAAGCGGCAATGGATAATGACGGCCTCACTGTAAGTTCGATTTCACATTAAATCCAACCATTTTGAACTAACGTCAACTCGGCATTATATTACTACAGCTTCGCCGGAGCTATTTCCGCCCTCGCAGGTCTCTTGATCCACGGTGTGATATTTCTGTACTCGAACGGGATCATTGGTCCTTCTGGTCTTTGGGAGTTCGGTCTTGGGAAACCTCATGCCCTGGATATCATGGTAGAAAATCTAGGATATATCGGTCTCCTCATTTCGGTCCTTGTTTCCAACTCTCCTCAGCTGGTTCTCTCAATCATCTACCTTTTCTTCAACAGCCTTTGTACAAAAACGTGTCTTGCTAGAGAATGGTCAGTGTATGCCCATTCTCGTAAGCCTCTTCGCGTTTCTAGCCCTCGGGGTGACCAGAGGTCCACATACTTTCTCCAGATTCCATACCGCTTTGGTCTTCCGTTGATGGCTTACTTGGCCGTCCTGCATTGGCTCACATCCGAAAGTCTTTTTCCTGTTCAAATTAATTACTACTACCCATACAACAGTGAAGCCGCCGCCCCAGATTCGTATAGCAGTTGCGGGTTCTCAGCAATTGGTCTGATCTTCACCCTCATCGTGGGTACGACTCTCATTCTGGGTGTATTTATCATTGCGTTTTCCACCCATCTCAATGGTGATATCCCGCTTGTGGGTAGCTGCAGTGCTGCAATTTCGGCATCATGCCATCCCCCTATACCCGATGGTTCTGACTCGCTAAAGCCTCTGAAATGGGGAGCTGTTGTCGGAGCTGAAGATGATGTGACTCAGACAAATCGGGGTGGTGTAGGTCATGTTTGTTTTTCGAGTGGAGTTATTGTTGAACCGATACCGGGATGTTGTTACTCCTGATGCGGAAACCTGTCTCAGGAGATTTGGTCGCGTTGAAACTTTTTGAAGCAGCGGCGGATAACTGTAGTGGTCTGAGCAATACTCAACGGCGCTGCAGAACACTTTTTCTGACACTTGGTCTAAACATGTGGTAGGAGCATCAAGAAACATTATTTTGTTTTCTTTGGACGTCCTTGATCAGATAAAGTCCACCACCGAGCTGGGTATACCCCTTCTAGAGACCTTGTTTAATGACGACAACCCTCCGAGGGCTTGGCAATCAGGCTACAGGTACGCCTATGGAGCGGAAGCGTGTAACAGAACGTCCGCGAGGCTTCTTGAATAGTTACAATAAACGCATCGACTATGATACGAAGTATCGGGCACAAATTCTCTTTTTAGGCTTTCCAAGTAATCACAGCGTTCTAGAGCCATCGCTCCCTCCACTGTTTTGTCTTTCTTCCATTTCCCAATTGCCAGTATCAGACGTCCGATCAGTCGTTGTTGTCGTGACCGCTACTGGGCCTTCCGCGAACCTCATCTCGGAGAATTTGGTTTGTGTCGCTGCAATGTGTGGACGATCAACTGATTCTTCAATGACGGAACGGTCGAGATTGACCATGATTATGACGGAGAGGGGATATAGAACCTACGAAAGGTATCGTTTCAGTTCACATCCGGCTCGGTCAGCGACGGTGAGAACGACAAACCGTAAGCCCATTGAATAACGAATAAAGTATAAGAGCTGTGATTTGGACATACGAGTCGGTCGTACTTGTTTCGTACAAGTTAAGTGTATCGAAGATGGCGAAGAGGAGCTATACGTTCAAATCTTTTTAGTGCTATTCTTCTTTGCTCTTTTCGTTCGACTTACTTGTAAACCGCAGAAGAAACTGCCAGATTCAACGAGGAACAAGAATAACTTCTCAACACTAGTTCTCTTGCGTTTGTAAGATGATTTCAAGCCTTTGACCATTATACGGTGTTGACTGCAGCCGAGTCAGAATGTGCAAGATGTAGAAACGAACTCGTGAGAGACGTACATCATCTTCACCGCAACTAGAGACGTCGCCAGGACGTTTACACCTAAAGACATCCAAACCGACGCTGTATCCAAGGGCAAACTATGTGTCTGGCCAGAGGGATCCACGTCCTCCTTGATAACATCCGCGATGTTGACACCTATAAGAGTAGAAGTACTAATGAGAAAAAGCTAATGGTTATGATGAATAATCCGAGACTCCTTACCTGCATTTGCAAACATTAATAGGACCAACGAGCACCGTACGAAGATATTGTGAGGGTAGATGGCCCATGCCCTCCACGCTACGATACCGTCCCCGATAAGAAGCTAGGTAAATTGGGAGAAGAAGCCGATGTTGGGGAGAAACGATATTTGAAAATATTATATTCACTAACGTTAATCGTCACAGGCCACCCATCGACATAACCATAACTCGTCGTCGCTTGATTAGCCGCGATCGCTTGTGCACGTAATCCTCCGCTCAAGGGACGCATGAGAATGCGATTGATCTGTGTAAGGTACAGTCCTGCGCGGTCGATAAGGTCCCATGTCGTACTCAGCAAAATGACAATCGTCATCCCGAGAAGGAGTCGTTTCGCCATTTGCTTGACACCGTTCTTTCTGTTTTCGAAAGAAAAAGAGAGAGAAAGTTCAGTGCTAAAGACGTTGAGGAGAGCGGTGCAAGACGTACATGAAGAGCGACACCGCGATAGAGGCCGCGAGGAGATTGAAACCTGCAAAAGAAGAAAGTAGTTGATGAGGATACTAGACCACGAACCCTAAGAAGCAGCTGAATCAAGATTGATAGACATACCGTATGCGATACAAGCGACGACCAAACTTGCAACGTTCCAGTAAATCACCTCTCCAACATGTTCAAGAAATATGCCTTCCTGGGTGGTTGAATTTGAAGACATTGTGGACTAGGTCTGTGTTCAATTGGAGCGGGGGGGGGGGGAAGCCTGGGAGGTTAGAAGATGAGAAGGTGTTGGCAAGGTCCCGGAAGGAGAGAAGACTAATGCGAGGAAAGTTACGTTGAGTCGGATATATATATGTAGTTTAATGAAAAAACACTCCCTCTCTTCGTGGGTTTGAGGCGTTCTATAGATTTCACAGCAGCCACGAATTAGAGACAGATAAAACATCGTTTCATTTGCCGACGTGTCAAAGACAGAAGAAAAGGAGACGCCGTTGGAGCGATATTTAGGAAAATCGACGTCCCTGAAAGACGTTTGACGTTTGAGTGGCGAAAAAGTCGAGACAAATGTCGTTAATTCCGGCGATCAAGGATAAAAAGAATATATTTGTGGAAACAAGCAAATTGCAAGATATGATAGATAACGTGTAGCGAGAAGCAGATCCGGCGAACTCTTGTCTCCCTTGGTCGAGGGACCATATTCTGCCAAGGTGATTGGGTCGTGGTTCAGTCGATGGGCCCTGTCATTTTCGCCGAACGAAACCTCTATCTCCCCAACGCTAGCCTAAACGCGGTCTAAACGCGGTCTAGAGCATCGTCCACGGCGCGCACACTTGTGCGCTCCATCGTGTGAAAACCAGATGTACTCCAGGGTTACCGCATCTGGACTGGTCATTGCGAGGACGGTCCCCAGCATCTTCCTGCAGCAGCTTCTCTAGCTCACCCACAGCGATGGCGAGCAAGGGAAGTCCTCCGCGGAGGTTCGTGGAGGTGCCCCCCGCCGGGCACAGTTAGTATCAGAAGCAGGTGAGATGACGGGAAGGGTCAGAGAATGCGAGGAGGGTGTGAGGGGTTCATGGTGAGTTCTCAGTTGAATAGATTTGACTGGGAACATGGTAGCGTTAGCTTCAGCCAGCGAGTGAAAGCTGAGACGTACCCACATCCCACTGAGGCAACCCAATGAAACCAAACTTCTGAAATGCGTGCCCAACGCTCTTCAAGAAGTACATAGCCGCACGTGGATTTGATTCGATCGAGACAGCTCAAATAGCTATTAGCATATCCAGGTGCGACCTCCTCCTCCAAAGACATATCTCAAACGAGGCAATTTGTGCAGGTGGCTCCTGAGATATGATCCGCAGTCGCTCGGAGAAAGGCCATATTAGTGGCTTCTGGATTAGAGGGATCAGAACGAATCCTACAGCTGGTTTGTCTTGGGGCGAGCTAATTTTACGGGTCAGAACTAAATATAAAAAAAGGAGAAAGAAGTACGCACAATAGACCAGATCCACTTAGGAACCAAAACCAAAACCATCATCTCCGTTAGCTTTTTGAAGCCCAAGACTTGCACCAACGAACTAGCAGCTATAATTCCTCGTAGGCGAGGGGCTTAGGAGATGATGTGTCTAGTAACAGATCAGAAACAAGCTATCTCGCGCAGTATGACAAACGTTCACCAGATTGCATGCTGGCATGCGGGGGAAAGTGACCATGACCACTGGAAATAAGACTCGCGGGTTACGAAATTGTTCTTTCCTCTTTTTATTCTGCACTCTGCGACCAAAACAGCGCGGACATCGCCCAAGGGAGCGATTTTTGTACCGAGCGCATCAGTTTGTGAAAAACAGGACAAGCAATGTGACTACAGATTTTCAGCCGAGGGCGAGGCAGCGGATGCTGTGAGTGATTCTCCTAAACAAATCCCTCCCGTCAGAGCTAATCTCATGCGGAAATATCCTGCCAGCGTACCCGCCCTTACAGACGTCTTAACCCAGATTCCTAGCCCATTTTTACCTGAACGACAAACCCCAACCAAACCTGAAAGACCTCTGGTCAAACATCATCCGGTGTAGGGTCGCTGTTGCACTCCGCATTTTAATTCCTACTCCCTAGAGAAGGTGAAACGATCTATGGAGAGCCGAGCATACATTTTCGTGTTTCTTGCGGGTTTCTAGTCAACAAAATACTCGAACACGAGAGAAGATGGCAGGGCCCAGGCCCGGGAAATTCCGAACCTGAGATACGATCATGTGACGAGGGGAAGTTTAATCACACGAAGTTCGAACGCCCAGCGAGAACGCATCCTACAGATTCAAAACCAAAAATCCGAGGGTGTCCCCTACAGATACTAATAATCAACGTAGATGCGAAAAATTCTATGCGCTGGGCACATTACTAGTATTTCAAGTACTAGTTCAATTTAGACCATCGTCCCAATGGACGACAATAGTCTCGTCCATGATTGCGAGTGAATGTACTCAATCATATGAGATCTTATTCCTGAAAAGATTATGCTGCGCTAGATTCCGCTTCCTTTCTAACACCAGCCCCTTCAAGTTTAGCTTGAGGCCGCTTTCTCCAGAACATCCAAGTGTGAATGATGGACTGCGGAATATGATTAGCTGAAGACTGCCGATATGAAAGAAGCGGCGTAAATGTATGCTCACCTCGTTAAGCCCCAGTAATGGGACACCTGCACTAGCCACTGTGCAAAGTCGTGAATGAATGCTTATGGTAGGCCGCAATTATTGAGAGATAACTCACTCAACGCCGTTAATATGACGATATACCCAAAGCTAGCTCTACTGCCACCATGTTCTTTGTATAGAACAAATAAAGCGCATGCGCTGCGTAATGGGAAATAGAAGATCAGTCCTTTAGTAAAGTTTTATCGAGGACAAAGGAAACACGATACTGACGCCACAGTTAGTATGGACAAGATGCTAAACCCTGCTAGACGAAGAAAAACACCAAAGGATATTCTGCCACATGAGGCTCTATCAAGATCGGAGGAGGACCTCCAGTACCGATAAAGAATAATCCCGGATTTTACTGCGCTCGATACAGTTTTCAATTTCAAACCTTCGTATAGTTATGTAGTATAGGGGTTGCGCTGTACATACCTTCACAAGTGAGCGCGATTATAGCAAAGATTACTCCGAACACAGCTACAGTAAAAACTCTATAAAGTGGGAAGTCAAGAGAGGGATTCCAATTAATCGCTCTTTGTATACATACCCTGTGTGATTCGTGAAATGGCAGTAAAATTGCTCTTCATTCCGGTGGACAATCTCTGGGTTCACACCGGCAGTCTTGTCATTCAGGAAGTCAGGTCCGCTCATTCTTATTCAATACGCAGTACTCACTATAAGCAGAACGATTGTAGCTACAAGAAAAAGTGCCGTGATCGAGGTAGGAAGCTAGGATGCCAGAGCCGTTTAGCTGGCAAGACAAGGGTGCGGACTGCGAGCATTTACCCATGGACTTTCGTGGCTGATAAATCCAGTGTAATGCTTTGCATAATGGAGTATTGTCAAATGAAGCTATATAGGGTAAGTTCGGGCTACAGAGTATCAAATAAAATCCCTTCTCACTTGGAGTGCGAATGTGCACACCGAGCCCGCCAGCCTATTAAACTCCGTATCATCAATTCCTCCGACTCTGCTTTGTAGAGACCTTCAAATAACACCCACCAGATAGGAGCTGAATAAATCAAAGCGCTTTGAATGAAACATAGTGTAAAGTTTGGTTCAGGTATGCTTTGAGCGCGCCCGAAGGCTAGAAGGAGCATCGCAAGATTGTAAAAGGCACTACTGACCAGTACCAAGTACCAGGTCGATAAACGTGGAGTGGAACGTGCAGGCGGAAAGAGAGAAGTAAGGAGTATGACCAGGGCACCAACCAATCCCAGACACTCAACAACGTTGAAGGCAATGATGAGTTCAGCGACCATGTCTGCCAGAGACCGGATAGAATTGAGAGAATGGGCAATTTTTTTGTGCCTCGCAATTAGCGGGGCCTCTGGAGGATAGAATCAACGAGGGAACCAGAATAATTCAAATGCGAGGAGGGCGAGCGTACGTTGGAAAATCTTCAAGTTGCTCAAAGTCTCTGCCTTTAATTTTATGCAACACGGTACCCGTACTATTACGGGTATCAACCGTATCATATCAGTTGCAGATGAACAAAATGGACACAATCATGATGTAGTACACTCGGATGAGCCATGTATCAAAAGATCCCATATCGCTATCAGAGCAGTGGGAGTCTTTGGCATAGCCCAGTACTACATAGTAGTAATGACACATTGCAACGAACTTGACTTAGTGAGATGATCACGGCGCTGCAACGGTTCCTCAGATTGTCTCAGACATACTACATGGGTAGTTCACAAAAAATACTAGTAGATCGAAAAGAAGGCAATTTGATAGGTGCCCGCGGCGGCCCAGGTACCCCTTTCCGTTGTTCACGCTGCGCTCCGAATCTTGATAGTAGACTATACTAGTTATTAGTGATGACTGGACAAGGTTTATATGCGCCAGGGCAGACAGCCTGAGGTTACTTATTAAGGCTTGTTGATATGCGGTAGTAGTTCCACTTACAAAGAAAAGATTCTACCAGGCACGAGATTGCGTTCAGCAAAAACTCTGGCGCCACTAGAACACAAAGGTGATTAGTATCATCATCATTTGTTAAACGTACTTGTAACAGGACACATCATTTTTTATGAGCATATCCACATCATACATCATTTTTTATTCCGGCGATAATCGGCATAATATTACCCAGTCCCTACTTGAAAGTCGGTTGATAGTTGCTAAGTAATCGATCCTTCAAGTCTTCATTCTTGAACGGCGAGCTGTTATAAATTAAATAGCTCGGCATGGACAGAGTCAGGTGTTTAATTTTTTGGGCATTGACGTTACCCATGTAACAATAACTTGAATAGTGTCAAGGCTGAAAAAGAAAGAACCTTGCCCCCGCGTAATCGATTTAGTCATTCACGGCAGGTCAAAGCGGATCCTACCAGCCTAACATGGAAATTAATGAACGCCGCTATTTCTTAAGTCTTGACATTTAGAAACGGATCCATGAGCTACTGTACACAAATCAAATCGGAGTGAATTCCAACAAGTCCATCTCTCCAGCTTCATAGAGCTTCGAGAACTCAAAGCCGCACTTTTCACTATTGGCCAGAATTAAGAGATCCCCAATCAAAATGACAAACTTCATTCGGATAGAAGGATAAATAACACACCAAAGAGCGACGAACTCGTTCAAAGTTCTCTCCTGAGATCCTAATAGGCTCATCATTAAAATATCCATATTGTACGATCGAATGCGTCCAGCTCCGTAATTAGGTAGCAGGGGCGTGGGCGCCAAGTCCAAATCGCGAGAATCTCCTCCGAGAGTGCGACAGGGTTCCATTAGAACATATTCATCTGATTACGATTCACAAAATATTAAACCAATAGTATTCATAATGTCATGTGCGACGACGTACCGAGTAAAAGTTTACTATCCGGTTTCATAGATTTGCGAATATTGTTCAGAATGACCTCACAATCAGTGTTGCGCCAATTATGTCAAAAGAATAAGGCGTTGTTTGAGACTCTCATCAAAAATTCTAGGTGAAGGAAAGATTGTACAAGATATTCCGAAGCTAGAATCCAATCAACAGTCAATTTCGAGGATCACTGCAAAGTTTGTTAAGATTTTTCGACGTACGTAGTAAAGTCACAGCCTTCAGCGGCTGCATCCTTGAGAAAATTGAACGGGGTGAACTGAACTTTGCCCTGCTCAATTGCGACGGGAAACTCTGTCGTCCAGAGCTATAGTAGTCAATAAACCTTTTGAAATTTCGAGGACGGATAGTATATCAAGAACGCTACTCACCTCCTTAGCTTTCTCAATGACCTGAGGCTGGTCCTGCAAAATAACCCTCAAATGCGGCTGCGATTTCAACAGGCTCATCGAACCCCATCCATTACCGCCGCCAACGTCGCAAATGGTTGTGTCCTTGGGCTTGGACTCCCAAGGGTATACAAAGACGAGATCAGCCGGACTCGAAGCTCTGAGGCTGAATCAGTGAGATCCAGTTCTTACCCTTGGAAAGAAATCCTTTGCCAGTCGCATCTCCCCATGCTGACATAGCTCGTATAAATCGCTATCAGGAGCATAACATTGATTAAGAAATGAAAAGTACGCCACATTTTACTCACCTTCCCACGTCCACGACCTTGCTCCTGATAAAAAGGCGTTAGCCACCGTACTACGCAATTCAAATATCGAAGTGACATACTGTTAGATAGAACTCAAACAATTGGTGTCCCGACCATCGCTTGAAGGGGCTGTCGTCCTCAGCTTCAGACCGAGATGTTAGGAACTCATTGAAATACGAAGCTGCGCTCAAGCCTTCATCCGTACTAGTGGGCACGCCGAAACAAAGGATTACTCTCAGTAGGCGTCCGCAGATTTTTTAGTAAATAGCTTACATAAGGCCAATGATAGAGGACGTGTCAGACGAGAGAAGCCGAACGCTCAAACGATTATTGGCAACTTAGACGCCAGGCGCGACTGTAAAGCATTTCAATATCTTTTCGAATTAATGAGACTGGATCCATCAACCTTCTTTGAAGCAATGCTTGGTCGCAAGAAATCGTAGGATGCGCGTCAGTTTTGCCTTGTCAAGACCTGAGAGGTCAGCTAACTCGGACGCAGCTAGGCCCTCAGGCTTGTCCAGCAGCAGATCTGCGATCCGCGCTTCTGTTACAACCTGTAGGCAGGCGGGTTCTTCAATCTATGTATATGTAATTCAATTAATGATTGCTCGTCAGGAAAGCTGAAATGTCTTACGACCAACGCTTTCTACCAGATAAGGCTCAGTAAGAGATTAAAATCAAGAGGACTTGAGAAGCTCACATCCAAAAGAGCGGAGCCCGGTAAAGCGACGGTACAGCTAAGTTGAGCACAAGCAGCTTCGATAATTTGAACGGCGTTCCTCATCCGAACAGGGACCGCTTCTGGGACGAGAAATGGCCCCGGCTCTACTGTATCAAGAGAAGGAACGGCGTGACCGATAGCGGCGTATTCTGCAATAATATCATCTACCGCTCCATTGATGAGGTCTTTCAGCTTTGTGATATGCGTATTGTCAAGGTTTGCCATCGAGACTTGGTAGGACGGACTCTGGGGGTGTGATGGAATATTAAGGTAGGAGGAAAGTCGTTGGGTTGATAGTGATAATCCTGAGTATTATATATTTGAAACACAAGCTCCTAGTACTACTCCGGACCTCCTCAGGGCCTCAGAACTCTTGGAGTGTTTTGCCGATCGCCGGACGCACCATTTTCCGGTGCATCCGATTGATCAGAGCCTAAATGAGAGGAGCCAACGCTTGTACTGAGCAATGCCAATATCCGTGAAAGTGAAATGAGAACAGTGCTCGTAGTATTTGGAACGCTTTGGTGGTTATTTTACCGTAATCTTATTACTCCTGCCTTTTTGTGAACTTTGTGAATTTGAAGGTAGTGTCACGGTCATCCTAAAATCCCGATGACTGGTCAGACTTATTTCTTGCGTAGGGGAAGACTTGAAAGAGGCGAGAACACCGGTATGAACCGGAATCATTGAAGCGGGCGCTACTCCGGGCCGGAGAGTGCCGCTGCACTCTCCCAACGACCACGACCACGACCATCGATTCGAAGTCCAGTGGGCATTTGTTTTCCTGTCTCTTTCTACCGTTGTAGTTGAAATTTCCACAGAGCTTGGTATGCCCAAGGTTGACGTTGGGCCGACACTAGAGGATAAGATCTCGAATATTACTCATTCGAAACGAGCAATACAAGTTGATTCCGCTGGTTTCCTCACTGGGATTGAAAATGGACACAAGCGGCTGAAGCTTGATATTCCGACGACGTCTAACAAGGTGGATAGTTACTCGAGCGACTCCGACACTGATGCGGAAGCTCCAGACGAAAAACCATTTTCGTCCTTGTCTCCCGACTCGCTATTCGACGAGCCACTGGAACTCCCCAGGTCAAGTCTTGGCCCAGACCAGGACCTTCAATCTCCTAAGCCATGCAAACCAGCTCTCCGGACAGCTCCCCCTATCCCAGGACTTTTCTTCGACCCATCTGTTCGACTTTCGGATGCTTTGGCTGACGAGGTCGCGAAATTTTGTATGGAGCAGTACTTCGTAGAAGATCGCAGTGGGAAAAGGATAAACCAAGCGATGTTATTCGAAAGGGCAAAGGGTGCTTCTGGAAGCAGCGAGGAGCGTCACGGAGCAGCGACTGGCTCTAGCGTTCCTGCTAATGCTGCCAGCGAACCGATTTTTCCCACTTCCGCCACTAGCCTCCCACCTCCCCTTCTATCCCTTCTTGACTCGCTGTCACATATTCTGAAGCCCACACTTCCTGCCGAAACCCACAAACTACTCTTTCCTTCCTCTCACCCTCTACATGCAAGACAAGCTATACTCAATCTCTACGCCCCCGGGGAGGGCATATCACCCCATGTCGACCTACTCCGCAGATTCGGGGATGGGATTATCGGCGTTAGCTTTTACGGTGGATGCGTCATGCAATTCGAGAGGGTCCAGGGCGAGAATGACGATGCGCATCCGGAAGCTTCAGACGCACCAACTGAGGAAATCTACAGCGTGTACCTTCCCCAGAACAGCATCATTGTGTTGACCGGCGATGCGCGCTACAGGTGGACTCATGGTATCGCTCGGAGGGACGGTGATTGGGTTTTATTTGACGCAGAGGGGAAGGGTGAAGACGATGATGCCGTATGTGGGACGGAAGTTTCACCGAGGGCGGGATGGATTCCTCGTAGCACACGTCTAAGCATTACCTTTCGCTGGTTGCTACCCGGGGCTGATATCGTCGGCGGTGGATGACCTTTCATAATATCGAAGATGGGTATTATTCTTGGGGTATGACTGGAGATCTCTGGCATCCAGGACGCCTAGTGCGAGATTTTTTTTTTTTGAGACGGTAAGCATGTTCTCTTGCATTTCGTTGTGCCGATCGTTGACTTGGTTGTGCACAGAACTCACAGTAATATTGGACAACGTTTCCACTTCTTCTGTTTGGATGAACTTCTTGAACGACTCCGCATCTGTTGCGACTGTGACGTTGGCGGAGAAGATGTGGTCGCTTGCCGATGGTGCTCAGTAGCAGTCGAATTTCAGGCTGTATCCGAGCTATAGATAGCTCGGGAATCATCTAGTTTTCCGAGGTCTAAGCTAGCGTACCAGACACATGGGCGCTCGGAAGCTGCTTTTGGGTTAGATTTTTCGGTTCAAGGTGGGCGAGAGGGGGAAGGTAATAGGGAGATCATCGTCGGGCGACCTGTGGTTGACGCAGGAGCACGTTGACCTAGACTTATCATTGTTGAAATTAAATTCATCATGTACATGTAGAGCAAATCATATCCATTTTCGGCAGATGTTCCAAAATATAGTATCGTCTGGATTCAGAACTACGTTCCTAAACTTATCATTGTTGAGCGCGAATTTATCATGTTACATGAGGAATTCCGCGGACTGGGGCAAGAGTATCACGGAGATAAGTACAGGAGTTCGACTGACGAATGTGACAGACTTTTATTTCGACTCTCAGCGGATAACCTAGTTTTTTGAGTACTGCTCTCTCGTTTTCATCCAGCCATATAGGTCCTTCGATACGTATAAGAGGAGGCCGGAGAACGGAGAATGATTTGGAAATGGGTAGACTCGTGAGTGAATGACGGGGGAAAAATGGATTTCGGTGAACAAAGAGGCATAAGACTGTACATTTTTTAATAATTTCCTTACGTTCTGTAATCTGAGATAGGAGTTCCTACTTGAGAGCATTTCACCAGAATTGAGAAGAAGGGGAACAAAGATAAACAAAGGTGAAGACAGCAAGTAAAAACATTCGGAAAGCCAAATTCACTTGTGGTCCAAACGTAATCCAGACAGTTCAGACAACATAGCGATGTCTTTCGAAAATTCTATACCTCGCAGCGTCACAAGTGCTAATCTCCTGCTGTGAAATGAAGCACATCAGCAGAAGCAGCAGCGGCAGCACCTCCGTCAGAAGGATGAGACCGCCATCTTGAGAGGATCATACGGGTGAGTAAAGATGGGTACATCCTCGGCTTGGCACTCCCTGTCACACCCAATTCCAGCTTAA
Organism: Collybiopsis confluens; assembly: GCA_013368555.1. NCBI lineage: Eukaryota > Fungi > Basidiomycota > Agaricomycetes > Agaricales > Omphalotaceae > Collybiopsis > Collybiopsis confluens. Next base: position 1,592 of record JAACJN010000152.1, on the reverse strand, counting down.
ACTCTTCCAGCTGTGGTAGAAATACGGGACCCGTACTTGGATCAATCACAAGCATATCCAGTAATGTGATAGCATCGACTGCATCCCCACAAGAGCATTGCGAATGCTGAGACAAGTGACAGTGGGGAATAGGGATAACATTCCACCAAAAAAGTCGTGGCATAATCAAACTGCGCATGGTGGAGATCCAAAGTAAGCGACCTGAGCAAGAAACCAGATCGACGTTGAAAGTCGCTGATCTGACTAGCCGGCGATCCCATTCGAAGCTTGAGAGATGAAGATGGAAATTTTCTAGGCTTGGAGCAGACAGATTACTGAGCAGATGAGGCATGATCACTGGAAACAGTACGAGGGCGCGCTTCGAGGGATTTTAGTGAGTGGAGAGTACAAGGTATCTTAGAAATTGTCCCTCTGTAATGCCCGCTCAAGTAGATGTCAAGACTCTCCAGAGCATGGCATTGGTTTAGCGCACGCAGATAAACTGTCGGATCGATATTGGAATTGAAAGCTGCAAAGGTAGCGCCAATCGTTCCAAGATAGATAATTCATCGCAATCCTCCACTTTGAGGCGCCGCAAATTAGAGAATCGCCGAATGCCTTGGGCTGTGGAGGAAGGAGAGAGCTCAATGGTTGCAGCAAGTCATTGCCAATCAAGTGAAGTCTTCTAATAAAGGTAGAGCGTCTCGAGGTAGGTGGAAAACAGGCAGGAATGCCATGATATCCCCTTCCAAATGTAGAGATCGGATTCGAAGGTGAGACTGTAGAAACTTCCCGACAAGAAGGCTTGCTCTGTCGGTACTTCTATCGCTAAAATTGAGTGCGATGTCCAGCGGAAGAACTCGACTGCGGGAAAGCCACCTCTCCATCCATACGTTGTTCACCCGTATATCTTCCCCATCCAGTGAGAACGTCGACCAGAGCGCTGGGGTGGCGTAAACGGTGTTTTTCCATCTGCTCTCGACCCTGGCAAGGGTACTGATGCAGTGGGCAAGCAGCTGAATATTGAGAAAAGATGATTCGTCTTTGTCGGGTTCAGGGATAGAAAAGCAGAATATCTGGGAGAGAACCTCCAGTGGAATTCGGTAAACTGGGACAAACCTCTGCAACATCAACAGGTGAGTATTGAGATTTGTAATAGAGTGGCTGGGATTTTCGCAGTCCTATTGCACCCTTGGCCTTCAATACTCACTTTTCGCTTATATTGGGGAGCCAAAGTAGTCTATATATGTTGAATTACAATTATAATAAGGATACGCATGTACGCGTCTTAACTTAAATTTGACGCATACACATACACATAAAAAACCCATTACGCATCAGCTGAACGCATAATTCTACAGTCCGGAATGAGCGTACTCCAGGGTTTGGGGCTCTGGAGGTAATCACTGGATAGACACTGAAATTCTGACAAAAAATGAGTATACCTACTAACATGAGGGTTGCAGAGTCACCTGATTGAATCTGCAACTATTTGCCTTGAGGAAGATCACTGGTTGCAAGTCCTTGTTCACATACAATGGTAGTATGAAGTATTTTTAAGCTGAAAGGAGAGGAATGAGGGATTGATGCATTGGGATACATTATTTGGGGAA